>DWPV01000249.1:0-33747 GCA_018251915.1 Urbanus proteus proteus | reverse complement strand
TCATCAGTTTTAGTTGATGTATATTGAAGAAAACTATCTGTTCATTCTCCTGTTCATCTACCCGTCTCTCAGAATTTTGGAAACTGTGAAAACCTCAGTTGTGGTTTAACCACTTTTATTTTGTGACATCAATCGAAATCGAATATCTCCTGATCGTTCCCTCTCAATAACACTGCAGCTTTAAGCTCTGCTGTATCCTGGTTTGCAGGACGTAGTAAGGAAGACATACCTTTTCGTTTTTTACTGAGATATAATTTAAAAAAAATAACAAAGTTTTGTGAAATCCGCATTGACGGTCTTTTTGTCTAACTATAAGTAACAGCAAGAAATGGAACTATTATCAATAATATATTGTAGATGTATTATCAAATGTAAACAATACTTCTTGTATAACAATTAAGTCAATAAGCATATTACACAATCGGCGATAAACAAACTATCGTTTTCACATTAGTTATCTGGAATAGTTTAAACAGAGTAATTAACTTGTCAATTACAAAATCCGATAGTAAATCAATTAGCGGCATCTTCGATTGTTTCACATTTCCAGACTGTAATTTAACCATGTTAATGCGGAGCGCCATTCATATTATCCTATAATTAATAAATACCTATGGAGATGTCGCGAGGAAATTTTCATAAACATGTGAGAATCCGTTGCAATTGAATACTGACATTTAAGGGTGGTCAAATTTACGGCCGCTCTATAGAATTGCCTGTTTCTCATCATCATGCACGCTTTAGTTACTCAAAGCTCCGCAAAAGGTATCTTCCTGAGTGGCGGTTGCCACAAAAACCAAGATGTCTGTTCGGCCGGGAATTGAACCGGGTACCCAAGGCGTATCAGGCTGTAATGGTGGCCGCTAAACGACTGCCATATTCAGTTTTAATGGTGTGTTAAACATTTTTGAGGTATTTTAACTTAGTACTGAAGGAGGTGAAATGAGACCTCCGTCCTATTTGCAGTCAATTACAGTAACAGTGATGGCCTAGTGATTTTAGACTCGGTTTTTCAATCTGGGGGTCTGAGATTCCATGTACACATCTCCAATCGTTGGAAATTATTTTAGTATTAGAAATTAATTATTAACAATAAACGAAAATATCGTACGAGAAGTAACACATCTGATAATTCTATAAAAAAGTTCTTACAAATGTGTGTATGTACCTTAGTCCAATCCTAATTGGACCGTGTGATAGACTATGGTCTATGTTTCACTGAAATAATACTTTGGCAATAACATTAGGCTTAGAAAGTCTATAGGCAACACTGAACATTTAATAACCGATTGACTATACATTTATTAGCCTACTTGTATACAAACTCAACATATTTACTTTGCCATGATAGTGGGCATGGTCTTAATATAGAATTTGAAAACTATTGGGTTGCTGATGTTGTTGTTTCTTTAAAAAATTGAAGTTATTTAAATTTTCAGAGCTTAGTTGAGCCAATGGACCAAATAATGTCGGGAACACAATAGTATTTTGTTGTAATAGTAGTTGTAGTGAGTAGGAGTTTATTATAAAGGCGCTTCTTTCCCGATCCTGTTTGCCTCTAACGTAACAATTCAGATTTGTATGACATGTTCTCATATCTTGATTGACATTACAGTGAAGTGTGCAAACGAGAATGATACAATTTCTGGTTTAACATCAACACCCACTGAGATCACCAACACACATGTCAGGCGCAGTGACTATTGAAAAATTCACCATTAGAATGCTTATGTCCTGCAGTGGAGGAAGTGTGCCGATAGACAGACGGTCATATTTATGAGGTGTTCTAATGTAATGTTTAAAATTTAATTCATACATTAGAGGAAAACGATCCAGTAAATGTTCACCTTAAAATTATAGTATCAATGGTTACCAATAATTGGAAATAATAATTACTTGTGCTTTCCTCAATTTGTCTTCAATAGCTGCAAACGCTATTTGTAAAGCTTGATGCTCATCTCGCAGCATTTGGTTTAAGCCTTGGAGCTCAGTCATATTAGTTTCATACATTTGAATCTCCGCTCGTAGTGATGCTATGAGTGCAGTGTTTTCTGAAATTCTGAAAAGAAATATGGTTGAAATGTATATTGTCATTTCGTATAATCATATAATATATCATGAGGATACATTAATTACTCAATGATAATTAATTACGGGATTGCTCCAAAACATACTTAAAAAACTGTACACATTTAGTTTTGATTGAGAAATCGTAAATCTTCTTGTTTAACAAAAGTTTTTTTTTCGTCGTTTAAAGGACTTCAAGAACAGGAGAAAGTTTATTGGGTCTAAAATGCATAATAGGCAACTTAGGTCACTTGTATCCGCTGTTGTTATAAGTTCGCTCGCACGCGGTAAGGCGTGCGTAAAGTGCGTACTTAGGTCACAATGTGTTATAAATTATTTTTAGCATGGGGTGAGGCAGCGCTCACCATCATAATTCATAACTTTTTATGATTCACGTTCAAAGATTTGGGCCGTGATGTACAACAAAATTTTGGTCATTATTTACATTTGTCTATAGAACACATTTTTAGTTATTTGTTTATGAAGACTCACGTGGCGGAACAGTTACCATACCGGTCTGACGAGCAATGGGTCCCGGGTTCAATTCCCGGCTCAACAGACATCTAAATGGTAAATTTAGATATCCGTTCTGGTTCCGTTCCATCTGGGTGTTTGTGTATTTGTTGTATGTACCCACGACACAGGAGAAAACCCTATTGAGGGGCTATGAGTGTAGAAAGTGTAAGTGTTAAATACGTACAATAAAATGAAATAGAACTCCCTTTTATAAAAATTGAAGTAGCAAAGCATCCAATCCACCCAGTGGTCATTATCGTTTATGGAATGCATATGTAAGTAAACACAGACTTTTATTTAATTCTTAATATTTTGATGTTTACAAAGAAATATTTACTCACATTATATCCTTAGCTTGTAAACTCTTCTCTAAGTCGTGAACCTTAGCATTTAGATTGATAATTTGTTGAGCACTTTCTCCTCTACGTCTATGCAAAGAAGTCAATTCTTCTTGTTGATTTAAAATTTTCTGTTCTAGAGCCTGAATCTTCTCATTACCACTGCCTGTAACATTATTAAATTTAGGGAGGTATTTCTTTATAAGCATTAAAGTGATTATTAAGGTGAACCGTGGCTATCAGTCAATCCAGGGTTTCTTACTCTATTGTTCTTAAAATACCATTTAACATAATACTATGTGGTTGTGGACTACTGCAACAATTTTTACATAAGCTATTCTACATTGATAAGTGTGTATGAGACAACAATATAGATCACGAGAGTGACAAATATGTTAACATAATGATTCAATCAAGTCTTTGTGTCCACTTATAGTGCCACGGCAGACCACTGCTTCAGGAACCCTGGTTTGTAACATCTTCATAGTGGTCCAGATTCGTGACCTAGTCCGGGACATGTAAAACTAAACTTAATAAGGTACTAAATATAAAAATAAATACTAATGATTAATGACTGATGATAACTGTATATTTTGAATTAATTAAGTATAAGCACCTGTGTTTGATAATATGCTCTCAGTATTTGAATATCTTATCCTCTCATTAGCCAGTGTGAGTTGAAGATTTTCATTTTTGAGTGTGTTGACATTATCAAATAGTCTGCTCTCTGAAAATGATACATGTAGAAAATGCGATTAGTATGGAAAGACAAATGATATTGTTTGTGGAGAAATAAATTATTAATAATGTGTTTGATAACAGCTTCCAAGAACAGAAGGTAAACATTGCATTAACATAGTTCTATAAACAGTTCAAGAGCCTTATATAAGTTGGAAATAAAACTACAAACGAACGAAGATATAAGGGATTATAATTGCCTTTATTTACCAAGAAAAATCCATTTATACGTATAGACAAAGACAATTAATCTGAGGTTATGTTACTTACGAAAAGTAATTATATCTTGGAATGATGATGTCTCTCGCTTATTTCGAGCCTGTAATTGGCTTATAATACTTTTTCTCCATTCGCCACTTTCCATTTTGGACGTTAGTTTTACTCTTTCATATAAAAATATTAAAAAATTTAACTTTCAATATCAAAACAAACAGATGTCATGACAAAATTTATAAAGGTTTCTTAATTTAGTAACTTATTGCTTATTAACAAACGGCAGTAAAACAATTGGTTATGAAAAACATGATTTACGAGTAGAAATTATGATTTCAAATTGTTTTTCAACATTTTTTATGTTCTCGGTAAATAAATGTTGACAGTAGACGTCAAATTTCTTTTTCTATACGTCAATTTCTATAAACGGGTGATCATACAACCGGATTTGATCTAACCGTCAATTGAATTCATTAAACTTGATCTAAATTGCATTTACATCTATGGAATAATAAAAATACTTGGCGAGCCCCTTATATAATAAAATGATTGTCCGATCTATTTGAATTGATCATAAAATTTATTGGTGTGGACGCCTCATTAACTAACGCCGAAATGAGTTAATTTTGTGTCATCCAAAATTAAGAATAAAAGCAGTAGTGAACACCATGAAAGAAAGAGACAGCAGGGAAGGCTATGTAGGCGGATCGACACGACTGCCAGTATGATAATATATTCAATAATATAGCCGACGATCTGAAAGTACTCAGTTACTTTGATACAAGGGCCAATTTAAATTGTCATGTCGGTTACGCGACTCAATCATTTTTTTAATTGTTAATGTCACATTGTTAATAATCTACACAAAAATCTTATGTGAACCATGTATTACACCATACAGAACTCATATTATAATTTGTTGTATAGACATGGTTATCACGACTATCCATGTTAACAACAGACAACCAATAAAAATGCAGGTTTCTTTGTGGTGAGAATACGATTACCGATTTCTATGTGCTGTTTTGGCTATAGCAGTTTCCATACTAATCTATAATAATATATCTTCTATCTTCTTTCCCTTTTATATAGATTATATTTAGATAAAACTATTATAAGTATAACTAATTAGCGAACTCTCAATGTCGTTAGAATATAGGAACCCAAAATACCTTTTTTTATGTCGAGGGGGAAATCTTTAGAACGTACCCGACGCCTTGCGAGCGAGGCCGGATATGTGGAATTTTTACCGCACTAAAACCCCCGATGGCGTCCTCAGCTCTCGACAGTGGAGGACTCTGGGAACTCCATCGGATCCTCGCCGAAGTTTTACAAGTGTAATGCCCCTTTCGGGCTCTCTGCTCCGGTGTGCATTTGTATCTACGTAGTTACCTAATATTTTTTCTATCTTTCTAAAATTTCATTTATTCATGCGAAAGCCGAGGAAGTTAGGAATTGTAGGGAATCTATTTGAAGTACCTACATCTTTTAATCCTCTTGAGAATGAATAGACGTGATCTTAGCGGTTGCGCCTGTAGTAGTAGCGCCCCGGACAAGATACACATCTGGCGTTCCGAGCAAGTCACATTTGACATTTGAGTAACATACTGGCGCCCTTTATAAACTCTAGAATGTACCATTGACACAACATTGCCCCTCCCCCCCACCAAATCCTGAGGACTTTGGGGTAAGTTTGTCTTACCACAGTCTTCAAAATTTTAATCATAACACAGCAGTGCTTAGGATTACCAATTTTATTTTTGTCAGAAATGGGTTTGGAGATTGCGTAATTGTATAATGTGTACCTACAATCAACGATGGCAAATAAAACAGATTCTTTTATTAACATGTTTATTCTTGATATGTGAAGATACATAGTTTTGGTGTATGGATACGTAATTAGGTAGATATTAATATAGGTAAATCGACACGTATTAGGTAGGTACATTCAAATAAGACTTGGATAAAATAACTTAGAATATCCCCTTACTCATTGCGAAGAAATGCACAATGCTACCTGTAATAAAATTATATTAATGGAATAGGGTATTAAAATACAGTTAAGCACAACGTTCTTTTATTTTAATAATCTGAATAAGATCAATAGAACCTACAACTTGTAATTAGCTAAAGTAATAGGTTCCTTTTACATAAGGAATAGGTGCACTAAGACTTAAATTCCTTCACATTGAGAGAAGACCCGTGCTCAGCAGTGGGACAATAATGAGTTGACGACGACCTCTTAAATTACTAAATTTAGATTTTTACATATTTAAGACTAAGGCAGACGGGCTACCTGATGGAAAGTAGTCACCGTCGCCTATGGATATATTCTACACCAGAGGAGTCGCCAAATGCAACTCCGGCGTTGAGAAAGGGTTCTTCTTGCACCTCTCTTGAAGAGCCCCATGTCACAGCGCTCCGGGAATACCCACCTCAGGGAGAAGTTTGTTCCACATCTTGCACGTATACGGCAAAAACGACCGGTATTGGGGCGCCCCTACCCAGAAAAGGTAGCAAGCAGTATTCCATGCGGCCTTCAATCGTACTTTGTATAGCATAAGGAGTGAAATTCCTACTGCTTGGCTCTGTTCAAGACGCCTAGCTTTTTAGACGTCAACTCAGCTTTAGTTAAATTTACTTACCATAATTAGTTCGATGTTAATTACTATTTTCTGTTTCTGAATCTTTATCAAACGCCTCACGAACGGCAGGGCGAGCTAGAAAACAGGTTGTAGGTATGAAAAATGATCTAATATCTAAATGAAACTAACATTTACAAGTTAATATTAGAGTTCTGAAGCCTTTAGAACCACTAACAGATAGTTAGCTTGTAATCAAGTTCTTTAGTTATTAAACTTGATACAAGGAACACAGCAATCACCTAAATCTAGAGCAACTACCTAAAATCATAATTAAGATGTCCATCTGGTGCTGAACGGGTCGTCAAATAATATAGTGGTTAGTGGGTAAGTAGGTAGACATACCGTCAGCTTCGTATTCATCAGGTCGAAGACCTTTTGTACTTCTCTGTTTCCTGTCACTGCCCGAGTCTGTAAGGTTTAACGTTTTGTTTGTAATAATTTGCACTCAACTATGTCCAATATCAGCATATTCAAACTAGCAGTGCCTACAAACGCCAAAACAGACGTAAAGCAAGCTCAAGAACGTTAAAGAGTAGTTGGCCAAATCTTGTTGCTACTTTAATTATTATAGATAATAAAATAAGAGTTCTTAGATTGGATAGAATTTTGCATAATATATAATATATTATTTACCATCACTGTCTTCCTCCGATTCAGAGCTATCCTCAATCGCTTTCATTCCCATTTTTAAAATAGACTTCTCCTTTCTACTTTGCTGCTCACTACTGCTGCTGATGCTGCTACTTGTATCTTGTGCACGTAATATACGTTTATGATTTTCTTCGCCACTATTGTACGGAGCAGGATGGCTTTCTAAAGTAATAATTTCTAATAAAACAAAATCCAAAGTTTCATAAAAATAATTGTTTACCTATCTTTCAAGCACTCCCTTAACTATAGGTACCCATCGACTTTATAGACTGCTCACCTTTAATATTTTTTAGCTTCGCCGACGAGGCTTCTTGAGAGCCATGTGTTAAATCAAAGCCTATTTTGAGATTAACTAAAACAAAAATTTACAAATATACAAAATAACAAGTCTAGTTTAGTGTAAGATCAGAGAGAAAATACATGCATAGTATCGCATTTTGATTAAATGCAAAGAGACAAAAATATACAGAAAAATGTCTTTGTGTTCGGTTCCATCCATTCCATCTTTCAAGGTCTAAACCTTTTCAAATTAGTACCACTCCAGCCAGTCTTATATGCTTTCAGTGTTCATATGCTTGTTAGTCTACTTTACTATCAGTCTACTACTTTGGAATCAAAGGGTTTCCCGCTGTCTTTTAGCGATTATTTATCGGTCCTTCTGGTAGAACACTAACATATTAAGAATGGTTGAGGACCTTTCTATCTCAACATGTTGGTGGTGACCGTGATCTGGCAATAGTACCTTTCTTTCTCAACATGTACGGTTTGGGACCATATTTTTTATATTAGGTGAGGAGTGAAAAGCTTGATTGCATGGGCTTCAAGAGCTTAGATTGGATTTGACGGGACACTATTAACATAATCAGTTTCATAGTTTCACATAAAATATTATTCGAACGTAATGTATGCGGACTGAAAGTAGAATCACCTACCTACTAAGGGATAGACCATAACAATAACACTTTACAATAAGGACTCAGTTGTTTTACGTACACGTTTTGTCCCCTTCTGCCTCATTAAGAGCAATGATCCATGGCAACGTAACCTAGAACAATTCGTTTCTTATAGATATAATTTCTATTGCAATGTCTAAATAAGGTTACAAATAAACATGCAAATATATTTACCATTAACAAAATCCCTAAATATTGTATTTGCCACATACAGGCATTCAGTAATTTCAACGGCCTCATACCTACTTCTTATGAAAATGAACAAGTTAAGAAGGTTGTAAATTTAGTTACTTATCGTTCCGCTTTGGTTTTAATTACAAACAATTTGCATTTGTTATCGTTAGAGTGAAATTTTTGTTTGTGAACACATGAAAAGCAATCGAGCATAAGAAAATAAATTTAACTCTGAGCCTATACTGAGTATATATCGTGTTTGACTACCTACGTGAATAGGTACGGTAGGTACCTGTGATATATCTTCATTCCCATTACTGAACATCACAATTATCACAATCATCTTATTTGCAAAGTGTCCATTCTGGTCATCACTGTGTTAAATAAATAAAATTGAAGGGTCTGTTTGTGATTTCAGAATATCATTTTTTATGCTTAATGCATATGAACGTATACGCGATACCTATAACGAAAATACAATTTAAAAAATTGTCTGTCTGTTTGCCTGAGGTAATCTTCTAAACGGCTGAACGGATAATGACCGGACTTCACTGGAGCATAGCTGAAGGTCTAAGGCGTAACATAGGCTACTTTTTTTTACTTTAGACATTTTTTTACTTTTCTAGCCACTTTTGGAGTATAAATATTTAGCGGATGCCCATGAAATTAGCGAAAATAGGTAGTAAAGATAAAAATTAAATAGTCATCGAAAATTGCCAAAAAAGTTCGTCCAAGATAAATTTGCAGTCCTAGGTTCGCGCCTTCTTGTGGTAAATCCGCTACTGGTAGCAAGCGGCACCCTACGTCAGTAGGATAATATTATTAGATAATAATATTAGGATGGCCATGACTTTACTACATTTTATGTTAGGTGCAAGGTTAATCATAACAACTTCACAAACTTTTTTTTACTCATTTATTTATACATGATTTATCACTGAAAATGTAGTTATTCTCTAAGGCTTCAGAGGTTTTTACTCCAATATCAAAAATTTGCTTTTCCAGTTTCAAAAGATCTTCATCAAAACTTTTATAAATTGTTGGATCTAATTTCATTAATCCTTCAAATATTTTAATTTTAATGTCACGCAGTTCCTTACAATGTAGTTCATCTGCATAGTTCTCACGAATGTATTGCCACATGAAGTGAGTCATTGATAAGTCAGGAAAGTTAGGAGGTAACCATAATAAATTATGTCCATGAGACTTGAAAATGTCATCAATATCATATGATACATCTTTTACCGTACATTTGGTAATTAATGAATATAAATCGGCTTTATCTAACTTTTCACTACAAGGAATGTTTTTTGATTTTAAATAATTTAACATTTCTTCTTTAGAATGATATTTTGTAATAACATTCATGTCTGATCTATGTAAAACATTTCTATCCATTACAATGACACTTGGTTCTTGGAGATTGGGTAAAAGAATATGTGTAATCCATTTAACAAAATCCTGTTTTGATGTTGGTGAACAAAAGAAACCATTTAAACAGCCCCTCATTGATATGGCATGAAAAAATACATAACCATCACATTCTTCAGAAGAAACATCTATATTTTTTAACCATGGTTTTGGGAAGGTAAATGTTTTATCAACAAATACTTCATCTACGAAGTAAATAGGAGCACAGTTGAGACGGAACTTAAATATTTGTTTCAGATAACGATATCGTTCAAAGGTCAGTTCTGGATCTTCTACAAGAATTTCTTGATCTAAGTTGGTTCTCCTCCTTTCATATCCCAGAATATCCATCATATATTGAAACTGATATAAATTCATATCTATGTTCACACTCCTACACAGTGAGTAGAGGTTTCTATATGTAGGAATGCTTTTGCTCACATACATTACTGATACATATTTTAATATTTCAAGACGCTGATCTAACTTAAAATATTTGTTATCATCATTAACTTCTCTTACAGCTTCTATTTGATCAATGTCAGTTTTAGATATACCTGTATAATATTCTACTCGTTCTAAGTACTTTTCAATGGGTATATGTAATTCTCCACTATTCATTTCCCTTTTGCATTTCACTAGCACATTGTATACTATATCATCATTTTTAAGTTGGTTATTCTTGCCAGTATTTAAAGATTCAGGTTCCATTGTATATATCCTGAAATAAAAAGCAATTTTATTGTAGTTAGGTATGTTTTAACTTTGTTGTAATTTGTGATTAAATAATTTGTTAATTATATAAAAATCTAAGCAACAACTTTTATGCATGCAATGGAAGTATTAGACAAATGTGAAAAGCTGAAAATCAACTGAAAGAACACATTATATAAAATTTCTTTCTTCGCAGATTCATAGTACGACCCAGATAGCGCAATGGTTAACACACCGGACCGCTAATCCGAGGGACCTGGGTTCGATTCCCAGTGAGGTGGAAATTTGAACGATGAGTTTAAATTTCCTTTCTTGGTCCGGGTGTGTGTCCTTGTCTTGTGTGTTGTCCATGGCACCCACGACACAGGAGAATATCCTACTGTGGGGCTATGAGTGTGAAGCGTTATTTATTTATTATTTATTTTTATCTGCTCTGAAAGGTGTGGGAAGGGAGACATACTTGTTGGAGGCGTTCCAACACAGTCCTCCAGGAGCAACGCATCTGTGGTCAACCTTAGATAAGATCAAGTCCTATACTTGATCTTATCTGGCGTTGATTATGGATGTCCATGGGCAGCAGTACCTTCAGGTGGACTGCATGCTCAATTGCTACTCACATGTTATAAAAAAATCAGAATGTTTATGATTTCATCTTTGTGTGTGTTCGTCTTTGTTAAAAGTACTTTTACTTCTTTAACGCAAAGGTAGTAAATACTATTTAGGTGTCTATGGCACAAGTAACGTCGCTTTACATGTCTATGGCACAAGTCACATCGCCTGTAGCCATTTGAAGCATAGTTAACAAAGCATGTGGGTAGCGAAACTTTGTGTAGCTTTTGTTAAAGCTCCTAAACGAGCTTTTCCCTCGGGAGATGAGTTTAACTTCTACTTCCGCACTAAAATGTAACTTATGCAAGGTTTCTCGGTACTCCTGTATATAGTTTGAAGGTGATATAAGCGTTAATAAACTTGATACAAACTCCTTAATAGTTATTGAAGGGTCTCATTCTAATTATTATTTATTCAAATTACTTTACCTATCGCAGTTGAACTTAATCAAGTGGGAGAGATATTTTAAATAGTCTACGTAAAGAAAGTTTTGTGAACGAACATTTAATACCTTATTTTATTCATAGAAATAAATATAAAAATAACATTTAATTATAATATTCAAGGAAGATTCTAACCTAACTTTTTGCCCAGAAGTGGTTGTGTCAAGTCGCTCATGAGAACAAACTAGAAAGTTTCAAGGGTCTAAAAGTCTAAAGGGTATCATAGCAACGCATCTGTGGCCAATTTCATGTAAGACTTATCTTATCTGGGATTGATAACAGATATCTATGATCAGTAATAGCCACATACAATTAACTGCATGTTTGTTTACAACCGTTTTTTATATGATCGATGTAGCAAACGAACATACAGTCCACTTAGTGGTAAGTGGCCACTGCTGCCCATGGACATCTGTAATCAACCCCGGTTAAGGTCAAGATCCCAACTGAGGTTGACCACAGATGCGTTGCTACCCTTGAGGACTGAGCTGGAACGCCTCGGATAAGTATGTGTCCTTTACCACACCTTCAGACCAGAACACAGCAATACTTAACTTTACTGTTATAAAGCAGAAATAAGTGTAGCGTTGGTGCCACCGGAATCGAACTACATAGAATTCTACCACCATATTATAAAGCTAATTTCATCCAGGTATGGGAAGAGCTAGAGTCCCTCCTACCGGAATCAGACGCGGTGAGCGCGGGCTGGTCGCGCGACACCGCGGCGGGGCACGCGCGGCGGCTGTGCGGCGACTGGGGCGGCAAGCTGAAGCTGCTGCGCTACCAGTCGCGCGGCAACGCGCTGCGGCTGCGGTTCCGCGCGGACCACTCGCGGCACTACGCTGGATATCGCGCGAAGATAACGCTGGCTGACTGTGAGTATTGCTTTTGAATTAGTATATCTTTGTTATGTGAATTGAATCGCAATGACTTTTCACTTAATATTATTGTGTTAGCAGTTCAACAAAAAACGTGATTATCATTGTTGTAGTGCAGGAGACTTTAACACCTCCTGAATATCAGTATATCTGGAATTCAGAAGAAAAAAACCTACAGACGAAATTATTTACTTTTCCTTTTTTCTTTTTTTGATAAAATAATTTATTGCGTTGAATTTAAAGTTGAATCTATGATCTTGAGATGAAACTACAACGATTTCATATATTTACAAAGGCCTTGGAAAACGTTTATGCTATTGGAAAGCTCTTTCAATTATACCAATTTGAAGGGCGTACGCATGAAATTTAGCCACTGGTCATCCATACACTGTCTTTATAGACCCAAAAAATATCTATTGGATTTCTACCGCTTATCGTGCCTAGAAATGCAAAACCACTGCTACAAACTTAGCTCTACACAACATAATTTAGCGCAATGTTAACAAGTATACATTAGCCAAACAAAGTCGCGAACATAAGCTAGCTAAACACATAAAAACGTAACGTTGAAACTACGTGGTATCGTATACCTTCACTTTTTTTGTTTCCATCAAAAGTCATTGGAAATGCTATATTTTCCAATTTCAACTTTCCCGAGTTTGTTTCTCGAGTTCTGGAACGAAGTGGGACGTGGAGCGGCGAGCAACCGACCTTAATCCATTGTAATAGAGTTCAAAACTCCACAACAATGTAAACTTTTCCACATCCGATGTCTTTGAGCTATTGTAACATATTCTATTACGAATGTCAAGCGAGATTGGCCTTGTGGCTTATGAATTAGAGTTCAAATTGCATTACGATCTGTTAGAGTGCTGAAACTAGCTCACATTGTATATTGAGACTAAGTATGTCGCGTGGTTTTGCTTGAGTACACTCCTATGCATAGTTTCTATTCATTTCTTAAGATAACAAGTTGTATGAAGGGTAAAATTTATTTATCCGTTCTTCATTACGTGAATGCTAATTATTTTAAAAATGCAATCAAATTAAATTCATTCGTTTTCAAGATAACGCTTACAGTGAACATTTATAAAAATGTAATCATATATAATTATTAAAAATTGCTTTTTGTACTGCAGACACCATAGCCACGCCTTTGTTAAGTACTGCGTTCTGGCTTTTAAAGGAAATTTCAGGAGACATTACCAACTTGGTCCTCAGGGGTAGCAGTTAATGTCAGACCACAAGAACTTTCCAATCCATCCATCTGTTTTATATGATAAAAATAGCAAACTAGCATTCACGTCACCTGACGGTAAGTGGCTACTACCGCCCATGTACATCTGTAATCAACCCCAGATAAGAACCGTCCTACCTGAGGTCGGCCACAGAAACGTTGCTACCCCCGAGAACTCAGTTGGATCGCCTAAAATGAGTATACATTCTCGAAAAAATATACTATAAGAGGTAGCATCTTGTCATCTAGTGGTAGTGGAATTTCATACTCGCATTGAAGTAGTAAACTTAAATTTTACGGTTTTATTTTCAAAGTAAACGTCGGGCGCGGTCGGTAGATGGATGGGTGACCGCTAGTGGCAAAAATTTCATGCACGTTTCCGTGCTTCGGATCGCTAAGCTAAGCTAAGATCGTTAAGCTGTCGGTCCCGATTGTTATCCTCGGATAGCAGTAAAACCTTGTCGGAGGCCTTATGGGCTGTCTGAAAACATTCGACACGGGTTGGCCACTAACCCCTCCACCAACACGCATTGGAGCAGCGTGGTGGAGTATGCTCCAAGCCTCTCTCAGTTGTGGGAGAAGACCCGTGCCCAGCAGTAGGACATAAAAAGGGTTGCGGCAACCAACAGACACCTTCCTGAATTTATATAGATATAAAATGTAATACACAGATAAAACGAGTGCATGTTAGCTTCGTCCGAAAGTTTAAAACTTTAAAAGTTGGACCGGAAAGCAGTATGGCGGCTAATTGTAATAATGCATAATGCAATACCGGCATTAACTTTGTACGGGCTTTGAAAATTTCATTCGATGTTTCAAAGTTTCATTTTTGAAGTAGAAATTCTGAATTGAAACTTAAAGGACTAAGGGATGTGGTTGGTTGGTAATTTATTTTCTAACCCAAAAACAGAAAAGTTTATGTTTTAGTCATTAACCAGGCTGGCTAAGAGAGAATTAGTATATTTCACATGCCTTTGTCTTAAGTACTTATGTACTTAACGGTTTTTCCTGTTATTTTTCTTTGCCGTTAAAACACGTCATATTTTCTAATAGAGCCGCAATACAGTGCACTTTAGTATTTCTTATTACAAGATGCGTGTATATTCCCGCAACCAAATTCCTGTAGTATACTCTACCAAACTGCTCCAATGCTATTTGCGAAAAGGCAGTAATCCTTATTTAATTAATTTAAAAAATAATTTATTTGAAAACTCAAATATAGTAAGCTTTCAATCTCAAGTTGTAATAATACGAAACGATAATATGAAAAGTAGAATTTTAAACATTGGTATAAAATTATATTGATACTTAATATCAATTTTCTTATTCTATTACATAATACAATTACCCCCGTGGCGGAGCGGTTACCCTACCGGTCTGACGCGCAGTGAGTCCCGGATTCGATTCCCGGCTAGACTATAATGAATTTAGATATCTATTCTGGGTCTGAGTGTTTGTGTATGCGTCTTTGTATGTCCATGGCACCCACGACACAGAAGAACAGACACACAGAAGAAAGCGTCTTTTTTTAAATAATAACCATAGCTGTAATATAACAACACGATTGTTCACTTCCCAACTAATTTAAAACGATTCAATACCAACAGGGTGAAGAGCCCTCAGTAAACAGCCCTTAATGAAGAGTGCTCAGTGAGGGCCGATACATCTGAGATCGACTTGAGTCTGACACTTAGCCACTTGTTGAGAAATTCTTGGTTTTATACGTACCTAACGGAAAGCAATGAAGATTGAGCAGTCTTGGTAATACTGGACGTCTGAACACTATAAGAGACAACAGAGCCATATGTGGATTACAACCAGAATCAAGCTGCAAGCCTTTCTTTAAAGCATTAAAACTTTTAACAGTACCTTGTTTATATCTGTATGAAGTATCTGTATTTGTTAAATCACATATGTACCAATTTCAAAAGAAAGAGCACTATAAGAACTCTGTTAGTCGACGCCCTGACAAATTATGGTTTCCACCATGTAAAACCCGACAGCGACAAAACAACTCCTATCATATGTGCATTAGAATATATAATAAATTACCTGAAGACATGAAAAAATTAAATTTAAATCAATTTCGATACTCTTTGCACGACTGGCTACTTAGTAAATGTTATTATTCTGTAAAAGAGTTCCTATTATAATGTTATAATATAGTTAATGGGTAGGAATTATGTTAAAAAGATAAATTGACATGTTTATACAATTAATTACTAAGGGTGAAAATAGGTGGATAGAATTAATATTGACATGATTTTTTTTTTAAATTATATTACAATAACTTAGACTTTGAGAATAATCATTATTTAAATACTATTTACTGACATTTGCATGCCATATTGTAAATGGCTAATTGTGTGATACCTATGTAATATTTAACTTAAGACCTTAATGTAAACCGCAATTATTGCAAATAAATCAATCATTCAATCATTCATTCATTCAGTATATCGATGGCTCCCAAGTAATGTATCGTATGTCTAAAAAGTCAATTTTACGGGAGAGCAGTTTAAAGATATTTTCTAACTATTAATAAATTGATTTTACTATTTTTTTTAAGTTTTAAACTTTATTAAAGGTAAAAATATATTTTAAAAAGTTTAATATTGAAGGTATGGTGCATGAAAAATATCTTTAAAATGCTCTCCTGTAAAACAGAATTTTTGGACATACGATAGTTTACTTAGAAGCCATTGATATGTTGCTTAGGTGTACTGAATATCGATACCTTCTGAAGGTTTCCTCCTCGTCAACCAAAAATAAACAAAGAATAAAAGGTGAAAAGGTGGTAGAACCAGAACAAAGGAGCGCTTAACACTGCTGTTATAAGGCAGAATTAGCTACCAACTTTGCAGTAACATAGATATGTATCGTTTTGCTTTTCTATTTGCTTTTATTATAGAGAGTAACAGAGTGATTTCACCCCAGTGATAGGATTAGTCGGGCGAGCGCGCGGCTCGTTAGCGCATATCGCATAATACCATTCTCATTAGCATAAGACGGATATTGGACTTGTAAGCAAATTGCTTTTATTTAAAACAGACGAAGTTTCTCTATATTTCTCACTCATACTGGATATGACAAGATATATAGTTTGGTGTTTCCAACACGTTATTATTATTGTTCTATATGATCGTAGTAGCAAACGAGTATACAGTCCACCTGATGGTAGGTGGCCATCCATAATCAACATCAGATAAAATTACAGTCCTACATGAGGTCGGCCACAGATGCGTTGCTACCTCTGACGACTAACTTGGAATGCTTCGGATAAGTATGTCTCCCCTCAAATCAGAACACAGGAGCGCTGAACAGTGCGGTTATAAGGCAGAAACAGGTGTGGTGGTGGTGCCGCCGGAGTCGAACCACGAAGGGCTTTACCACCTTTAAAGTAATAATGCTTGGTCATTGATTGAAAACATATAAATGTGGTGGGAGATATTTACGGCAGTAATGCAACGTTTTAATACAAATATATTTTTTGAACAACAATTTAATGTCTTATGTGATAGTAGTTCCAAACGAGCATGCAGCAACTGATGGTTAGTGGTCACTGCCTCACATGGGTGATTAACCCCTGATAAAATTAGAAGCCATCGACTATCGAATACTTAGTGTTATAATTTTTTTAACATTAACCTTAAAATGACACCTGAGCTGAAATTAGTAGTGTAGTTTAACTGTCGTAAATATAACAAAAGTATATACAGAAAATACCGGGTAAATAATCCTATTTGTAAAAAATACAAATCTCTTTAACTTCGGACGTCTAGGAATTAAGCATGCAATTTAAGTTCCTACAAAATTGTTGGTAGAACCGCAATGCCTTGATCCACGTGCCTCCGCGCGGTTTAGCCTTGTCTAGATACAAATGGATTTATATTTAATTATTTGTACATTTGTACGTTTATTCTTTACTAAATGTTCCACATAGTATCTCTCGTGTTTAATAAAAATAGCATTACTTAAATTGTAATCATTTTTGATAAAATTGACGTAAATTTACCTCAAGATATGGACTATAAACATGATTATGTAGCAGTCCTTTCAATTAAATTCGATAGTTTTGGTTTCAAGACATTTCAAACACAAAGTCAAACAGGTAGTAAGAGGTTGAAATCCCAGATCAAAAAATGTTTTTTTTTAAGTCTATTTTTTTTAAGTATATTAAGTCATTCATATTGGATGAATTAACGATGAAAGAAACTATGAAAAATGAATGAAAACCATCTATCGCAAGAAGACACACCTGAGAACCAATTCTTCTTATCTAGCGCATAGATGATGACCCAAATCCCTCTCACTTAGAGAGCCGTGCCCAGCAGTGGAACAGTAATAGGTAGTTGGGGATCAAACCCCAATCTTCCTAACATTGATCACAAATACGGTACTAAGTAACTAAAAACCTTGGAACAGTCGAACTCCGTGCAAACAGACCAGCTTTCAACCAAATTAAATTAAAATGACTTCAAAATTTGCCTTTTAGGTAATAATTTTAATTTCACAAACAGAAACTTTGATTTCGCAGTGCACTGAGCCCTCGGTATAAAGCGTAACAGTTCTGAAACACGATAATTTCGAGGTGCAACGAAGCGAGAAATTCACAACTTGTTTAATAACTGTATCGTTTTAAGGCCAAATTGCTGGCTGATATCCGAAATAAACATAACACGAACAATTTCATTCGGATTCTAGTGAACGGAAGAACGAATGGGAGAATGGAACGGGCTAACGATGAAACTTTCTGCATATCTCTTGTTCGACGACGGAACACCATCAATGCTTTTTGCATAATATAGTTTTGTATTGCTGAATCTGAAAATACTCGCATGTGAGAACTTTATGTAATTTTCGATGTACAATAAATAAAACGTCATAAAAGTCTTGTTTAATCCAAAAAAAATCAGTAATCGTGTTAACAAATTTAATACCTTGTATTTACTCTTTATAAATTCTTCTAACGGTGGAAGATAGTCTCATGTAAATACATAGCACAGGCTGTCAGTAATGTAATAAAAGAACTTTGCTCAGACGCAGTTGTTTGCTAAAATCAAATTATCTACAAAAATGAATGTTAATCTGATAGTATAACAAAAGATAAAGAAATATATTTTATGAACGGAATGAACGAAAGAACGAACGAACTGGCGAATGGAAGGAGTTAGCGAGCTCATCTCTTGAAGCTTAAAAAGTATGACACCGTTAGCCTTTCCGCTTTTTGCGCAGTCCATTTATTTTACTGGAGTTCAAAGCTCGGGTAAAGAGGTCCTTGTGCGTAATGATCTTCTATTGTGCGCATTTAAATATGGCTGTCGTTCCGTTGTTATTAAAATGCAAGGTGGTAGAACTTTCCATGGTTTGATATTTTTATACATACGGGTATACTAGCTTTTGCCGGCGACTTTGTACTTTGTACGCGTTAAATTACATAAAAACCTTCCTCTTGAAATCTATTAAAAAACCGCATCAAAAACCATTGCGTAGTATTAAAAATCGTAAGCATACTTTTTTAAAACTACGAGATAGACAGCGGAAAGCAACTTTATTTTATACTGCATCACTGCCGCCTTATGGATATCTGTAATCAAATTCATATAGAACAGGGGTTTGCATGTACAGTCCTACTCTCGTACTCCCGAGGGCTAAGATGGTCGCCTTAGTGTAAGTTAGCCCGTCACCACCCTACCCGTCTACTGAAACGCATAAACAGCTTCACGTTAAAAAGACAGTGTGACAGTGGCGTCTGCCCGTTGGAAGTGATACTTGTTCTACTACCTGAACATTAATTTACAAAAACATTTTATCATACTTTATAAGTACTTTATAACAACCATATCTCCATAGAAATGAAAACGGAACCTAAAATAGCAATAGATATCCGAACACAACCGTAATTTCTATCTGACAGTGAACGAAAAAGCGAGTGAATGGGCGAATGGAACGGGTTAACGAGGAAGCTTTGTGTCTCTTGTTGGAAAGAACTTCGGTAGCCTTTTTGCTGTTGCCACTGTCAGTTTGTTCCGCTGAAGGTCGCGGCGCGGCTGGAGAGGCCCTCGCGTGTAATGATCTTCCGCGCCGAGCTTCAAATTCAACTACACTTTTATTCTGATATCTGAATATAGCTTTGAGTATGTTTCAGACTGTAGTGTGGAGTAAGAAAATACTCATAGAAAACTTGTAGTTTCCTTTCTTTAAGTATGTTATGTCAGTAATACGTGCAATCTATAAGTCTGCATTTGGATATTTTTATTAACTTTGAACTATTTCATGGTGACAAAAAAATTAAGACAAAATAAACATTATAGTTATGCAAAGCATGTTTGATGTAATTGTGAAATCTATATCAAACCAATTTCAATTTTTAAAGTTCAACAATATAAAAACCTTTAATTTTTACAGTGAATATGTGCCATAAACAATTTCGTTTTATACATCGACAATAGAACAATAGAACGAATAAAAGAGCGAATGGAATTTTATGCAGTGCATGTCTGACATATTGTCGGCAAACAATATTATTGAAATTGTTGAAATCTAAAAAAATAAAAACCTCAAATAACTGCGATGGATGGAAGTATAAAAACCTGTAATTTTTACAGTGAATATATGCCATAAGCAATTTTGTTTTATATCCAACAGTGAACGATAGAACGAATGAAAGGGCGAATGGAACGGGTTAACGAGGAAGCTTTTTGCGTCTCTTGTTTGAAAAAAGAACTGTTTCATCGGCCGTTTTCTGTTTCCACTCAGTCCGTTCTGAAGGTCGAGGCTCGGATAAAGAGGCTCTTGCGTGTAATGATCTTCCGCGGCGCATTTAAAGCTGAAATCACTACCGTTGCACTATTATGCTCTGGGAGTACGCTTAATACAGTGTAGAGTCAGACGTACTTGTAAATGGAACTGTAATACGCTGTGTATGTTCCTACTAATTAACTGATGACTGACTGACCACGACACGTTCAACGTATGTGCGTAGATTTAAAATGAAGCTTAATTGTTTTATCTATGTATGCGTTTTACTGTAATTAAAAAAAAAACAATTAAACCATTGAGATACTATGTACTAAAGTATAGTACAAGATATCTTAACGTTATAAACGTCGTTATGTATTGATAAGCGGTTTTGCGAAAAATGTTAAGTTCATCATTTATAATACTTTAATTTATATTAATGTCAGAAAACAATAAATATGCAACAAGAATATTAATACTTCATAAAAAACATGAAATTTCATTAAAACATTATTTATCGTTAACCCATGTAGCAACAGCAATCATCCTAATTATTATAAATGCGAAAGTCCGTTTATTTGTTTGTTTGTTTGTAAGGCCTTCACGCTTTAACTACACAACCGATTGTTATAAAATTTTGCACACACATTGTCGGGGGTCTGGAAAAGGTCATAGGGTACCTTTTATCCCGAAAAGTGATGCTACTCCCGCGGGATAGAAAAGTAACTTTTATACCTACAATGTACCTTCATTTATACCTACGGCCTCATTGTGTGAATGAGCGCGAGCGAAGCTGCGGGTTAATACTAGTATCATATAATGTCAGTTTGACATACAGAAGGTTCTTAAAAAGTCTATAACATACCTCCAACTAAAAATACATTCTATATTTGATATTTTCCGCGTAACCTCTGTAAATATACCCACGCTCCGATGGACTTCGGCAAAATATTTATAAAGAGAGACCTTTTGGAACGGCATTTTTTGCCCAAAGCGAAGGGTTCGAATGAGATTCAGTTGAAACAACTCCACTATACTCGAAATGTAATTGAAGTGTCGACCGCAAACAAAGCAAGTTACTGCGCGTATAAATACCAATTTGTGGACCGAATCTTCGGGAATAGGTCGTAACTAGAAAAGGTCGCGCGTCATTTACACTTCTGTATCTTTAAGGGCTTTCTCTACAAAGAACAAATCGGCTACAACCATTTTTTATCTACTTCACTGGATACAAGATTTCTCCGCATAACTGGAGGTATATCTACTAGAGTATACTCTTCTACACTGCTACAATGCAGAGAATAGCAACCAGGAATAATGGTGAAAAAAGAAGAATATTTTTTTTATTCTTTATACTCGTCACTGACGTTACTCCATAAATTAATGATATAGGAGCACGGCAGCGCCCCTGCCGAAACTTCCGAAGCCGCAAGGGCCTTACCTCCTTATTTCGAAGCGCTGTGTCATTGTTTTGAACCTAAATTTTACACAAACTATTGGCTATATCCGCTTCATGTCTGGCTATTTAAAAGAAGAAACAAAATACTAATATATCATCATACATAATAATATCTAAAAATGATATTTATGATATAAATGATATTAATTATCAAGAAATCAAACGTTAGTGTGAATAAACGCCTAAGTATTGGGACACGTTAAATTGCCCGCGAACATCTCGGAGTGTCGGCCGATGACGCGTGAACCGTTACTTGTTAAAGCTGCGAATATTATCACTGTGTTATGTAATAAAGTAATTAATTTAATGTCATATCTAACATACAGATTAACGTTGATTGGCAGCGTTGACGTTGTAGGTATTTCAAAATTCAATTAGTCAAACCTTTCCTTTCGTTTGCCATTTTTATTGATTAACGGAAATTGAAATGTCTGTTTGTGATTTCAAAATAACATTTCTACTCAATGCATATCTATACAAATAAATAAAATTGAATTGTTTTATTCAATGCATATAAAAGTATACACGATTACTATAACGAAATTTCAAATAAAAAAAAATTGTTTGTCTGTCTGTTTGGCTGAGCTACTCTTCTAAACGGCCGGACCGATTTTGACGGGACTTTAACTGGCAGATAGCTGAGGGTGTAAGGCGTAAGATAGGCTATTTAAATTTTCGAAAAAAGCATTAGACCATGCGGGTCCCCTTGCAGGAGCGTGGGATGTTACCTATGTTTAGATAAGTATTCTTTTTTAACGCGGGTAAAACCGCGAAGATCAGCTATCGAGGATATTTTTTTAAAATCCTCCATATGTTGTGTAGCTCTCAATATGTAAGCCTCAGCTCTATTAGGATTAGATAAAGGCTCGTCTCGCGCGTCATCGAGCACAGTTCCCAATATTCGCGGGTAATTAACTGGGCCCACGCATCGTTACACGCTTTATCTAGGGTCTATTCACACATGCGATACATAGTTTACAACACGTTGACCATCTGTTTTATCCTTAGGCTTTTTTACCGATAACGACGACCCACGTAGCGGAGTGGTCTCCAAAAAAATATATAATAGATATCGTGTATATTTTCGTATGCATTTAGTAAAAAGTAATTATTTTGACAATTTTATTTATTTTTATTATTGCCTATTTAATTCATTAACGCGTGTGAGACTATGGGTATCAGCTAGTATTATCTATATCCTGCTAAAAGTTCACTGGAGTTCCTAATCCGTTTATCAGATTAACGTTTATCAGATTAACGTTTATGCAGACATATATTATGTGACTATAAATTAATATTCCTTTTATTAAATATATTAAAATACTATAACATTACGAACCTTTAGATTTATAAGTCTAAAAGCCTAAAACCATTGCGAAACACTATTTGCAAATAAAGTTTTATTTGATGTCTCCTGGGGCCCAACAATAACGGCGCCTCTCAGACTATTATACGAATATTTCTTTGGATTTTAGTTTTAAGTATCTCATTTAGAAATAATAATAAAGTCCTAAATGTATAGTATCTATAAATTTAAACGATGCAACATTATTCACACTGCTTCATTCTGATTCAAGGATAAATTATGTTATGGAAATACTTTTCTATACTAAAAATATAAAATTTAAGTGTGATTTCAAAGTAACATTTTTTTACTCAATGCATATGAAAGTATACACGATATCTATAACGAATATGCCAATTTTTTGTTGTCTATGTGTCTGTTAAGCTGAAATAATCTTATAAACGGCTGGACCGATTTTGACAGGACTTTCACTGGTTAATAGCTGAAGGTCTACGACATAGTATATGCTACATCAATTTTTGGAAAAAATAATTAACGAGCTTCCTCGCAGGAGAGCGGGATTTCAGTTATGTTTAAATATGTATTCCTTTTTACTTTTTATAAGTGGATGAAACCGCGGGGATCAACTAGTTTAAAAATAAATACCATTGCACATTCTGAAAACCATGTATTTATTCAGATCTTTATTTCACATTATTATTTTATGACACAGAATGACTTTGCTGTTTTACACATACTCATTTATTTTATTTTACAAACTTCCGAGGGCATAACCTGCAGTGCAGTAAAGTCTTTCACCCTCTATAAAGCGGTCGAAGTGATCCTCTTATCGATATCACTATCTTATAAATATTGATACACCGATATCGGTCCATAGCTCGTAATGTTGATGCTAGAGAGAGCGCAATGGAAAGAAAACATCAGAAGTTTTGCTCGATAATGTTATCTTTAGGAAATTAAATACGTAATAGTTTTTACAGTAAACGAGGTTCCTCCCCGGCTCGCTGCCGTACTCGGTTTTTGTATTTTATAAACCTAGATATTTTTCTTCTAGTAGTACAGACTGTAGAAGTACCTGTAGTATTTGTTCAATAGTATCTACCTATATTTCTCATTTATGAAAAGTGTTCGTGTGAAACGCATTTTTTTTCGTTGTTAAATAACAGTTAACGTTTTTAGCGATAAGTTATACTTACTTATATATGTAAATTGTAGGTCCACTTTTTTCTAGTATCTGCATAATTTCATTGCTACTGATTAAGTTACAACACCTTATATTATATCATATCTACCCACAGAACAGAAAAAACACCGTATGCACCCTTTAAACAAAAACAGTACCTAGCTTTTAAATAAGCCGGAAGTGGTTAGTTCTGCCAAATTATCAACGCAGTTCCATTTGACATAGAGGGTGAATCTGACCGCCATCAATTTAATATTTCTATTTGAGTTCACAGATATTTCGTCAGTTTTACGGTCGACCGCTCGGCCAAGCCTCTGGAAATTATTTACATGAAACTTGTTATAATATATCCATGTTTTGGTTATGGATATATTAATAATAAGTATTATTAACTTTACTAGTTAATTAATATTAATTAATAGTTTTACACAAACTTTTGGTCATGTACGCATCATAACTATTATGTAGACATCAAAAAGGGACATTATTTGCAGAGCAAATTACTTTGAAATATAAAATGGCTAATTATTAATTGATAAAGCAAACTTCAGTGTGTATTAACCTCTAACTAGGTATTGGGACGCGTTAAGTTCTTATACAGACAGTTATAGACAGTACATACACAGACAGTTGTAGATAGTCCATACACAGACAGTTCTAGGCAGTAGGTACACGGACAGTTTTATTTACACAGGGTATGAATCTGACCGCCATCAATTTCATATTTCTATTTGAGCTCGCAGATATTTCGCCAGTTTTACGGTCGGCTGCTCGGCAAAGCCTCTGAAATGTATTTAAATAAAACTAATGATCCGTGTTTTGGTTACGGCTATATTATACACTATGTTTACCCGCGACTTTAGATGTATTTCATTCAGACTTCTGTTTCTAGCTCATTTTAACGTAGCAAAAATGCGGTCCACCTTATGATAAATAAACACTACTTACCGCCCATGAACACATTAAGCAAATTAATTTACTTAGAAGAAGAAGAAGAAGAAGATTTAATTTACGTAGAAGTTATATCTGAGAAAGACGTGGTTTCTCGTAATATGCTCCATTCACCTTGTTTGGACGTTATAATAACTTTGTAACTTCAAAATAAAGGACTCAACTTACTTCAAAATAATATTTTAACCCGTTCCACCCTCTCAAGAGGGGTATTGTTTACAGTTTAACTATTTCCACATTATAAGCTTATCAAAATAATGCCGTACCAATAATTACAGACAAATATGTCACTATTTTCTATGTTGTTTTTTGCCTTTTAAATAATTGCTGTTTGTTGTCTTCAGCTCAATCGTGCATGGACGTCAAGCAAGTACTGTTCAATGGGAACTGCTACCTCTTCGCTGGATACCCTCGAGCCTCCTGGGGCACTGCCAAGCAGGTTAGTAAACAACTGTTTTGACTTTCATCTCTATGTAATTTTCAAAAATCCTTTTTCGTTCATCAACATAGATCTTGGAAAAATCTACGCAAACTTTCTAGCTTCTAAAGTTATCGCTTGACATTATCAGTCAGTTATTTTTTTACTTTCTTAGTTGTATAAAAGGCAAGTTAAGTTATAAACACTGGAACCGACAGCATGACCTCCGGAACATAGATTCTTCTGTCAATAAATCTTAAAATTTAGCGACATCAATTCTCTGCTTCGCTTAACTTTCATCCTCACTAATGATCTACACAAGCGCGCTTCATAAACTTCTATAAGATCCATAACAGCTGACACCAAATTCAATTAAAATTACTTAGCACGCAGTTCCAAGATCGCCAACTTACCGACAGCACAGAAATGGAGTGTCGGAACAAACTGGGAAATCAATACGCTTCGTTAACGAGCTTGTAAACTTCGGCTTCAACTTTGCGGTTCGAAAATCACTAGAAATATTAAAACGCAAACGCATAAATCTGAAACAGCGGTAGTAATGTCGAATCATCGGAAAATATTTTTCTGTGAATTTGGTCGTTAGTTCAGGGCGGTATCGAAAAATTACGAAAGGAACGATCGTTTATTTAATTATTACAATGGTTACAATTTCGCATGGTGGCGTTTCTGAGATTACTAGCTACTTAATCAAAGTTTTCTTTTAATGAAAGGTTTTCAAGATTATTCTAGCGAGGCATACAGAATTTTGAGGTTTATTAAATACGGTGGAACAAATTGTTAAACGATCAAACATTATATGTATTAAAATTATCATATTCTTTCTTATCAATTATCATAATAAAGCATAACTCAATTTAATATAAAGTCAATAAACATTTTATTCACAATATATAAGGAAATAGTACAAATCTAGATTTGAGAAATATGATCCACTTATCTAAACACACGTACTATATCAGAAGGATTGTTATACAAAAGGTGTATCGAATTCTGAATACTAAGACAATCGGAGCTCACAATAAAATATCTTAAACCGGCTGTTTGTCTGAATAACAAAGGATAGGTACATTACAGGATGAGGCGTGCCTCAGGGGGAGTTAGGAGCGTTGTTTGCTCCCTAGAGGGATCGTTTCACGTAGGTTAGTCTTGATTTTGGAAATAATGTTGACAAGCGGTATCTTTATAAATATTTGTATGAATTTGATGCTTATTTTATCTATATTACGACTATGTAGGATACATTTGTAGAACTTATTTCCTTAAAATTATTATAATTATAAAAAATATGAAACAAAATCTCGTTAAATTTTAAGTATGTAAATGAAATTTGGTAAAATAAAATGTAAGTATCAGAGAAAAATCGTTGATTTTTGTATACACTGCCTAAATTTAAAAACCATATTTTTTATTTTAACATTTATCTTATCTCTGATAAAAATAAAGATCTAACAATTTAGTGATGGCAAAAGTTCGGAACAAATGACGGATTTAAATATGTATATTGGGACTAATATAGTCAAAAGTTGGTAAATCTTAGATAGAGTTACAGTTCGAACTTTTACATTAACCTATACACTATCTACATCCATAAATACGCTAGATAAGCAAGTCGCAAGTCTAAATAATGCGGTTGCGTCGTGAACAGGCCAGAATTTGATTAATCCTCAGAGAACAACCAGTGCACAGAATAAAGTAATTATCTACTATCCCTTTGACGCTTCAACAACCGACAACAAGTTCGACCACTAGCGATATTGGCTGTTTATTTGATGTGTACTCCTATATTGACTCCGACACACAGCATATGAGAAACTACGGAATATTTCTACGAAAATATCCCTCAGTGTATCAGGTCAAAAGTGATGGAGTGTTTACCCAATGTGGACCTATGAATCCGAAACATGGTCTTTTACTTCGCCAGTATTGCCAAGTGGAGAGTATTCTCCTGAAATTTATGGGTTTTTTTAATCAGGACGTATTTTAGTAAGTAAAAATTTTTGGAGGTATTTTTAGGGAGAGAAAATTTATACCTAGGCGACCATTTATAACGTTAAATTTTTATAGGAAATTTAAAGGGCTGAAATAGTCAATTTAGCGGTTTTTAACTATAATTTTACATATTTTAGAGAAAAAGTTTTGTGGTTTGATATGACTAATAATATCAGTACCCTTACAATTTGTTTTCAGAAAATATAATTCGAAATGTAATAGGTACTCGCCAGCGCAGTCAATGCCACCGCGCTTTTATCAACACTTCAATTATTTTAAGTACCCATCCAGACTTCTACCTTTAATAAGTTCATTGAAAACAGACTGAATTCCTTCTTTATAAACACCCATTTAGTTCATTAATTAATTTAAAATTGAGATGGAATAGAAAAAACAGAAAAGGAATTTTCTCATGATTTTAAACCTAATTTAGAAGCAGTTTTAAGAGCAAATTTTAAACATAAACACACAGAGTTGTATAAAATTTTACAGCCCACAAAACTACAATAAAAAACCATTATTACAATGCTCTAGAAACATTAGGAGAGTACTGAAAATAATGAAAAGCTAAATGACTCTTTGTTACGAGTGGAACATGTACGGTCAGTAAAAATGTCATTAGCGAGTAGTGTATGGTTTGTTTTACGAGGCAACTTCAGCTCGGTACGTCTTTAGCTTGATACTGCAGTAAAGTTAAGCTTTTAAAACAAAATAGTTACAGGTGGAAGAAATCTCAACGAGAATAGAGAAAAGATATCTTCTTTATACCTCAACTAATTTTTGCTAAGTTCATGATCTTTTGATGTTTAACTAAAACTCAGAAACTTAGCTTTTTGTGTTTATCTTTACAAGTCCGTAGGTACGCTCATATTTCAATCAGTAAATTAATTCCAAATATCACTTACAATTCCTTACGATATAATAATATCATTTACCTACGACGATGAAGAAGAAGTGGGCCATAAAAAATCGTTTTTAACTTAAGTTCAACCCTTTTCAGGTATGCGAAGGTCTGAACATGAATTTGGCGTCCATCCACTCGCCAGAAGAGGAGCGGTTCGTTGTGTCCGGCATCAGACAAAGCAGCGATTATAGCGCTGGATCCGTGTACTGGCTGGGTGCTAGGAACGACAAGGAGATTGGCGAGAACCTCAGCTGGGTCGATGGAAGCGCTTTAGAGTATCAGGCCTGGCCGCCGTACAACGATACTGAGGAAGTAGAGGATGCTTGTCTTGGTGTCCAGGTAAGGAGAGCGCATAGTGTAAACAATAATGTCTGGATAATAATTGGGTAACCTCTTAATTATTTAAAGTAAATTATTTAAATTCGGTCAGCTAAGGTACTTCAGCCCATTCATACCACTTCCGTCGGAAAATATTACGACCAAAACTTCATTTACTGGACTAAAATAAAAATACCATTTTTATGTTTTAAAACGGTTAGGTTAACTTTTTGTATTTTGGTTTTAGTGGAAAACATCTCCCGTGCCATCTTTACCGAGTGGCTTGTATTGGACTCTCTACAAGTGTATATTGACAGGGGGCTACGTGTGCAAACGACGGCTCAATCCGGAGCATATTGTGAAGAACGCGACTGTTGAAGGAACATCTGGTACGTTTTTTGTCCAGTACAACGTATATGTAAGTTCTGTTATGTTCATTTTCAAAGTCAAGACTTAAAGAGTCTGGTAAGAATGGCACTTTGATGAGTTATTGCAATTGAATCACTTAATATTTTAAATAGATTGCAGATATTTATGGGTATCTTGAGAACTTTTACCATCAGGTATACGCAGCTCACATATTCACTTGCTACTTAAACTCCTGCTGCAGGACCTTTAATCTGTAACTGTCATAACTATTATATAAATCTTTAAACATTTTAATTTTAATTCATATCTCATGTACCTATTGGTTAAACATTAAAAAATCTACTTTAGCTTCAGTTTAATATCAACCACACCTAAAGTCTCGTAAAATATCAAAATCGATCTTTTGCGGATCACATCTTAGACCAAAGTGGTAACAACTTACCGTGTCCAGGTGAGCTAACAAGTCCAAACCACCCTGGAGTGTACGACAACGACCTGGACTACTGGACGCACGTGGCGGGGCCGCCCGACACCCGCCTCGTGTTCGTCTTCCGCACCATCGACCTGGAGTACCAGAACGACTGCCTATATGATTATGTTGAGGTTTGTCACTTTTTCGAATAACAGACCATTGCCTTATCACTTTTATCTCATGTCATTCAAATCGTTTCCTGTAAGCCTGTGACCCATTGAATGTTCTATAGTTGAGCATAAGTCTCTGGTCTTAACTGATGGAAATCTAAAGCATACTTCATCATGCGGCTCAAATGCGTACCATCTCTTTGGGTCCATAAAAATGGATTATTGGGTAGTTTCAGATAATTCTATTCTGGACAAAACCATCATAGCTTCCTACCAAAGAACTTTGACCGTTGAATATCTGACTTAGCTTCTTTTTCTTTATATTTGCAGCTACGTGACCGATTGAGTTTAAAGTCTTCAAGATATTGCGGAACCGTAGGCGAGACCAGATGGGTGGCAAATAGTAACGAGGCTATTCTTCACTTCCATTCCGACTACAAGTAAGCTTCCGCGATTAACCTCCTTGTTTTTTGTATATACAAAAATTACAAATATTATTGGAGTGAAAAGTATTGTCCTTTCTTTAATGACCTTTCATTTGACAGTGCATATGACACAATAATAAGATATCTTGTATTTGCAGTGTTTAATAATGTAACTCATACAAATTGGGTTGATAGAATATCTTCTTTTTGTTAAAGCACACCAGGAAAAGGGTTTTTCGTAAGCTGGAAGGCAGTGGAGCTGGCCGGATGTCCGTCACAGACCTTCACGTCCAAGGAAGGCACCATCCATAGTCCAAACTACCCGCACTTTCTGCTCCCCGGGTTAGATTGCAAGATAGACATATTGGCTCCAGCAGGTAATAATAAATTTATGAAATCTACTAAACAAAATTATGACTATCATAATTTGTTTAAAAAAATTTTTTTTTTTTTTTTTTATAGGAAAGCGAGTGTTTCTCAACATCAGTTTTTTCGATTTCGGCTACGGAGCGTTCGCGAACGGTGTTCCTCTGAATGTAACTGATGCTATTCCGGAAGATAATTACTTAGAAATTCAAGTTGAACCGAACAGCATGCCCATACGGCCGTTTCTAGAACCTAGGATATTGACCAACGGACTCTTCTTGTCGCAAGCTGAAGTCATGAGGCTCAGGTTGAGGACCTCTGAAAACGTGACTGGTGTTGGATTTATTGCACATTTTAAAACGGGTAAGATTTTTGTATTATAACGTCTTTTAAACAAATTTGAATTTATTTTTGTGGCACTTAAATTTTAAATTAATTTTATTAATATTGTTTATTTTCACCATGTTATTTTTTCTATAAGCAAGTACTTCTTCAATCATTAATCATCTTCATCAATAGTTTCATTTACTACAAAGTTTTCTTTTAATTTTCGATTTTTGAAGTTTTATCCTGAACGTAATTTCTTGTGGTAACTTCCCGCTACTCGTCAAGAGATGGCGCTACGAGTATTCTGAATCACACTATCAAAGTATTCTCAATACCTTGCATATACACAAACTCCGCACTGAGATTGTCGGGATACAACCGCTCCCCAGGCATGATCACCTAGCCTGGCGGGAGATCTCCGTTTGCCAAACAATTATCATAGAAATAGAAAAAAAGGAATATATATCTATTATAGCCTTATTAGTAAGCACGAACTTCTCAACAAGCCCTTAATGCAACACCATTACCAATCGCAGTGGGCTACCTGAACGCGTCCCACGTGCTGCAACTCGGGCACGTGCGCGCGGGCCGGCTGTCGCCGCCCAACTGGCCGAGCGCGCCGCCGCACCGCGCGCGGCTGCGCACGCGCGTGCTCGCGCCGCTCGGACACACGCTGTCCGCGGCGTTCGCGCGCACGCGCCTCGTGCCGCCGTCGGATAGGCCGTGGCCGTGTGGGGACGGGAGGGGGTGGATTGAGGTAAATCGAAAAATGTTAACCCGTATTGGTGAAAAGATAGAGTGTACGCCAACAAGCAGGTTGAGATTTTTGTTTCAAGTTAATGAAAATAAGGCCTGATGGCAGATTAAATGTATGTTAGTTCAATTAGCACAAATTAAGGATGTATGTAAAAATACTGTTGTTAATGCTATTATTCCTGCTGTTTTATGCCTGTAGACCAGAAAGATACGATATACCACCCACGATAAGCACTCAAGTTTAGGTGGCTGTTTTAGTCAATCACACGAGATAAATATTTATCAGATAACTCGAAGTTAACAAATAGCACCATGAATAATAATTTTAAATTAAAAAAAATATAACTTTTGTTCATCAAAATTTATCTTGGATTTGACAGCTTTCGTTAAAATTTAAAAATAGATCTGTTTTAAGCATATGGAGATTATCATTTAAGATCATTTATCATTTCCGAATCAATAGTGTTCTTGATAGCCATATTTCTCGCACTTATGAACTAATCTTACAGGTGAAAGACAGCTACACAGACAACAACGGGACCCAGTGGATCCTGTGCGAAGTGGAGCGCAGCAAGCGGAAGATCAACATCAACGCGCCGCTGGTCATCAACTCATACTTGCACTCGCTCATCGTGACGCAGCACGCTGGGGAGCACGGCGTTGATATGGATGTCTCGTTGGTTGTTAATACTGGTAATAATATTACAATCTATGCTAATAAATAAAATTGAAGTGTCTGTTTGTTATTTCAAAATAACATGTTATTACTCAAAGCATATTTATACACGATAACTATAACAAAAATGCAATTTTATAAAATTTTGTCTGTCTGTTTGTTTGAATGAGTTAATCTACTAAACGGCTGGACCGATTTTGACGGGACTTTTACTGACAGATAGCTGAAGGTCTAAGGCGTAACATAAGGCTACTTTAATTTTGGCAAAATGCCTAGGCGCGCGCGCCACGCGCACGTGGCCGCCGTCGCGGGAGCGCAGAATGTCATCTATGTGTAGATATATGATAAATGTATTCCTTTTTACTTTTTTAACGCGGATGAAACCGCAAGGATCAACTAGTATTGAATAATAGAATAAGCCTGCAATTTGGTTTCTAGAACATAACCTCGGAAAGTGAGAAAACGAAGACCATTTTTCCCAAATACATACTCGTACTATTTTTTGTAAATTGTAAATTCTACTAAAATTTCACAATAATTTGAACACAATACGTACATAATGATTTCATTTATTTTAGATCCGGATTACCACAGCAAAGTACTTCTTCTTCCGGATGAAACGAACCTGGAGTCGTGTTATCCGAGTCCCTGCTTGCACGGAGGTCGCTGCATTACTGATGGAAATAAGAAATTCTGTCAATGCTCTGGATACTACACTGGTAATATATTACAAAGTTTTAATATTGTCGAATACTTTTAAACGTTATCTATTGTAAATATTTGTTGCATTATTGAAAGAACAAAGATCCACATGAGAGGAGCTTCGTCCACCTAATTTTTTATCAGTTTTTGTCCATTGTAGGTACTGGCTTCCTTTAAATAATGGTTCTCTAATAGTTTGACAAGCCGGTCAAAACAGGGGTAGAGTAAGCACACAGAACGAGCAGGAAGTAACGCAATGACACACACTTCCCTTACTACCTTCTTTTGGCACTCCTTTAGTGTATAATATACTATAGGCTTAGTTTAGATGACCGCGCGGTAGGAGTGTTCACATGATAGCGTAGGTATGCACGCGCGGAAGTCTGACATCAGCATTGATTGAAATTCTAAATACCATACTCATTTGTTTTTGATTTGCACGTCCACCGTCTCTAACCGCGCGCGTCTTCAGAACAGTTCGATACAAGTGTACACAACTTTAACCGGGTCCGCGCGGTACAAAATCTGGCACGCGGGTCGTGGCGCACCGCACCACGCGCTCATGTGAAAAATTCAAAGTGTTTAGTTTGATCTTGTACCGCGCGGTCATCTAAACTAAGCCTAGGTGTAAAGTAGTGAAGCATCTCGTCTGATTCCCCAGGCGTGTT
>DWPV01000248.1:0-33818 GCA_018251915.1 Urbanus proteus proteus | reverse complement strand
ATTTTTATATAAATGTTATTTCAGTACATAGTTCTGAAGTCGGCGCTCATATTGGCATAGTTTACTCCGTAATTCAGTGAAATATACATATTATGTTATTGTTGTTAGCGCCGACTTGAGGACTATGTACTGAAATAACATTTATATAAAAATTAATAAAGCAATTTCATAATGAATACCTGAAAATTGAATTAAATTATTTTTTACTTTTTTGTGACTAGGAAGTCGGTTTTATTTTTTTGTTAAAAGTTAATTTATCTTATAACGGTAGTGTTAAGCGGTGTTGTGTTCTGGCTTGAAGGCTTTAATATTGGTAGTATTTGGTCAAGAAAACTATATCATAAATAATAATAATAGGGATAGAACCCTCCGCTAAATTAATTATTATTATTTATGGTGCTCATGACGGATGGAGGCTTGTATTTTTCTTGATTTGTGACTAATATTTCAAATCGTAAAATGTACCTAGTCCATCAGTAGGTAACTACTACAGGACGAATTGGTTCTATTTGTTGTTCTATCTGGTCATTTAACATCAATTTAACAATTTCTATCTGGTAAAACCACAGAGCTTTACGTTTCAGTAGATAGGTACATAAATAAACTAAAAGTCAACAATATTAAATGATCGTAACGAAAATTAAGTACGAATAAACATTTATTTAAAGAGTCCGAACGTGACACCATAAAACCCTACAAATGGCTATTATCAACTTCATCAAGGCCGTTAAACTACCGAATTAACGCCAATCGATAAATTTATCGACATCGATAAAATGTACAACTTGTGCGTTTTAGTGCCACATCCGACTTGCTCGTAACATCGACTTGTTTATGTAAATCGCCCGGTTTGATTCCGCTTTGATGTGTGACAGACGGCGTGGGAGGCCGTAATCGATATTAGATAACTGCATTAGTTACATTCGTGAACCTGTACCGTACGATGTTAAGTCATATTGCGTCTGGCGTTGCGCAATCGATCGCATATCGATAAGTTTTGTGTAGTCACTAACGATCGCCGCGGGCGTCGTATTGCGCGAAGACGCGTCCACAATACCTTATTTTGTTTCATATATTCAAACCACGGTTTTAGTACATCGTCATAAAACCAATGGACGTCAAAGTCATCGTAAGAATTTTAATATTTAGGTGTCTTATTGCAATAGAAACATATTTTATCGTACGTATGTGGAAGACATACTACACATATATTTTTACACCAGCGCTTAACAATAGTATTAAACGCTGCTATTTTCTGGTTTGAAGGTGTGGTAATCGGTGGTGTTAAGTGTTGACACACTTATCCGAGGTGTCCCTTAGCCCTTAGAGGTAGCAATGCATCTATACCTGACTTTATAACTTTAATCTTATCCTAAATACAACTGCCCATGGAGAGTCGTAGACATTTAGGTACCATTATGTATACTATATGATTTAACTATTATTGTAAAATAACTCTGAAAGATCTGAAGCTATTTTCAGTAAGATAAAATACGAATGGGTGACAGTTGAACATACAAACATCGAACAATTAAAATCATTTTTAAAATAAATAAAATCCACCAGTGTGACCAAGTCCTCATTGTATTTGTCCAAGTCATTGATAACTCGTTTTGAATGATGCCCAATTGTGTTTATATTGCAATATTTTCGACTCGATTTCACTGTAGGAAGGAAGAGCCGGTTTAACAATTAGGCCACTCTATTGTCAGTCTGTTTACATGTTGTCTAGGAAGTTAATAATGCTATTTCAATGCAACTTACGTTTCCTAATGTTTCTATGGTTAATGTAATAGGTATATAATGTTGCAGCTGTGCTTTATGTGGTACTTATACCTTTTTTATATGATCGAAGCAGCAAATGTGCACATAGTCCACCTGGTGGACAATGCGTCCCCATGGACAGTGGGCGGCAATGGACTTACCAATCAACACCAGATAGGGCCACAGTCCTACCTGAGGTCGGCCACAGATGCGTCGCTACTCCCGAGGACTAAGTTGGAACGCTTCGGATAAGTACCTACATATGTTTCTCTTAGATTAAACACTGCTGTTATTAGGCAGAAAATGATGTGGCGATGGTGCCGCCGGAGTCGAACCACAAACGGCTCTACATCGTTTGTGTGTGATACTTATAATTTAAGACTTCATCTCCATATCTAAACATTCCGAAGTGGTTGTAGAAAAAATAATAATATTATTGACGTTCAAAAATAAATTCTTTAAAGAATCTACTTTAAATAACTATTTTTGGTTTTGATTTTGAATGATGTTTTAAACGTTAATTATTAGAGCTTTTATTTACTCACCTTTTGTAATCTGAATACTCATGATATTCGATTCTGTTCTATTACATTGAAGTAAATGGTACCTAGTAGTGTGCAATTAGGTATTTATAGAAATGTATGCTAATTACAAAATAATTATCACTTGCTTTAATGGTGAAGGAAAACCTCGTTAGAAATTCAACATGGACACAATTTTATAAGGCAAGTATCTGTGTTAATTCTATTAGTGCGCACTTGGCCAGCAAGTGTTGGTAGTAGAAAGATATTAATTGAAATTAGAGATGTAACAGTAACAAAAGAAACGTACCCGTATGTAGTCGTTACTATAACATTTAGAACTCGTTACTTTCGTATCGTTACTCGTTACTTTAGAAATCTCACAGCGCAGCACAGAGTATCTTCTCAAGTCGTATTCTTGTACACAATTCAATAGACAAATTAAATACATACGAAAAATGCGATGCGAGTAACGAAACGCATTCGTGAGCAACGTTTCGATACTCGGTATTTGATGCCGAAGCCGTTACTCAGTAACGAATATATACGGTTTGCTACAGCTCTAATTGAAATAAAACTTAGAAATCTTTTTACATCAATTCATCAATATACCAAAATTAGATAGATTTCGAAACAACAGCGGCGCAATAAAGTTTGAACGTAAGCATTTCTCTCTTCGAAGAGATCATCACTCTCATCAAAGCGAAAGGAACCAATGATAAGCCAGAGAACAATTAAAGCACACAATGACAGTATGGCCGGGTATCGAACCCGGTAGCGCGCTCTCACGAAGCGTGGCGCAACCGCTAAACAAGCGACGTCACGCGGGTAAGAGGAATTCGCTAAGTATAGAAAATCACGCTTCGATCTAGATAAAGGCAAAGGAATTGTCCTTTTATAAATTTGAGCTATTTGTATAAATGTTTGCGAAATGACTCAAAAATGTTGGTTTATAAATAAATTAATTACACAAATTATAAGGCATTATTAACTAAATACCGAAGGTTAGATCAAACCTGTGATTGAGTTATTGATGCCCGCGGGCATAGTAGGGATGCCCGGGCATAGTAGCGGGTATAGTCGTTAATTAATTACTACCAACTTTAGCTTTACACTACGTACATGAAAAAAGTATTGATGGAAAATAAGGAAAATAAACAAAATAATTTTTTGGTCTTAACAAAAAAATTGCCTTGAATTAATTTAGGGTCAACGTGTTTAAATATACTCGAGTATACTCTTTTCAAAATGACACATACCTACAAAGTCAGACCAATGAAAATGTAAGACAACGCCTTGCGAAACACGCTTGCTTTGAAGCTTATCAGACTGAATGCCATTATTGACCTTTTAATGTGATGTCGAAATATACTTGTATTTGTCCACCTAATAAGATAGCATATTTTGTTCCGTGTTTGCAATACCTATCTCTAAATAAGTCTTAGTAAATGACGTAAAATTTTATATAAAACTAAAAAACAAGGTAAAGTTTTATCAGCATAATACGATCTTGTTTCATTATTTTATTCGAGGGAGTCTTTCTATCTTTTTTGATCTGAGCCTACAAAATAAGGTTTCGATTCTTGTATTTATTAGCAAGATCTGAAACTGCCGGCTTGTGCCCGCGGCGGATATTTTCAATGGCGCCTATAATTGCACTGTTAATTGCCAACGGTAATTCTTGCGTCAATCTCGCATTCTGTTATTGTAATAGGCGTAGCGGATTACTAGGTATTCTGAGATTTTCAACGGTAATAGATAGGTAGATATAATATAAGCCTAGAGAATAATTAACACCTAAAAATTGGACAATCTTAAAGGAGCCTATGCTTATATAACATACCAATAACGCATAGCGATCTCTCATGCAAGAAACTAATTGTAATGAAAATAAAATTAAAAAAAAACCCAAAAAAAATAAATAATAATAAAAAATTCTATCATCCATCCTAAGAGTCCAAATCTACAACAACAACAACGTGGTCATCCTATGCCGCGGCATGACGCCGCATTGCATAGGGTCTACAGGCCTCGAGGATCTCCTCCTTACCAGGCCAATTCCTTCAGGGAGTGCACTGCTCTTCAGAGTTATTAGCTGCCCTACAGCAAGGGTGCAGCCTATGTTTTGATTCTTTTTTTATAATTGAAGTAGCAAACGAGCATGATCTAATGTAAGTGGCCTGATCGTAAGTGGCCAGTGCCGCCCATGAATATCTGTAATCAACCTCAGATAAGATCAACGTCCTACCTGAGGTTGACCACAGATGCTTTGTTACCCCTGAGGACTGAGCTGGAACGCCTCGGATAAGTATGTCTCCCATACCACCCCCTTCAGAGCAGTGCTTAACACTGCTGTTATAAGGCAGAAATAGGTGTAGCGGTGGTGCCGCCGAAACCTTCAGCTATCTTCCAGTGAAAGTCCCGTCAAAATCGGTCCAGCCGTTTAGAAGATTACTTCAGCCAAACATACAGACAGACAATTTTTTTAATTGCATTTTCGTTATAGGTATCGTGTATACTTTTATATGCACTGAGTGAAAAAAAATATATATTTTGAAATCACAAACAGACACTTCAATTTTATTTATTTGTATCATCATCATCATCATCAACCCATTATTGTCCCACTGCTGAGCACGGGTCTCCTTTCAGTGAGAGGGCTTTAAGCCTTAGTCCACCGCGCAGGCCAAGTGCGAATTGGTAGACTTCACACGTCTTTGAGATTTTTTTTTTAAAAACTCTCAGATGTGCAGGTTTCCTCACGATGTTTTCCTTCAACAGCGTGCCCGGGATTTGAACTTCGGAACCCTCGACTAAAAGCCCAAGTTTCAACCATTAGGCTATCACTGCTCTATTTATTTGTATAGATGTATAGATTTTCAAGAGCTCACAGTTACGTCAGCGCAAGCACTTAAGATCACAAACAGTTACTTTCGTCCGCAACCAATTTCATAGCGAGCAGATCGCCGCAATAAATAACGCAACTAATTAAAATTTAATTAAACCCTGTTATGAAAACAATGAAATTAGCTTAAACGGGAACGGTCTCGATCGGCCTTTCAAATCTCCTGATTTACGACCGAATTGCCAGCATGCTTGCGAGGAAAATTACTTGTAAACTTATTAGATAGCATAATTAGAATATAATAGAATATTCCTTATTCTAACCATGTCCTTGTGCTTCGTCAGTGAAGTTATACTTTGTTTACCAATTTTGATATAATAGCAATGATAGTTCTACTAATAATAGTACGAATATGATAATATTCAATGCAGACGACTGATGTGCTATGTGCTATGTGTGTATGTGATGTCAAGTCACGTATATCGAAAAATCTTTTGAGAATTTTAGTCTACTATTTGCACTATCGCGGTCAACGATGCTTACTATGACACACATGACATGTTTCTTATATCAAAAAGCCTCGGCGCTATAGAATCGGTCTGCCGCGCAGTGGGTCCCGGGTTCGATTCCCGGTCAAACAGATATGAATGATGAATTTAAATTTCTGTCCTGGGTTTGGTGTTTGTGTATTTGTCTTTGTGTATCCATGGTACCTACGACACGGGAGAAAATCCTACTGTGCGGCTATGAGTATAGAAATGGTATTTATAAACCGCCCTACTCTCACATCAACCACAATAATTTAGTCTTCATGTTTTTAAAGAAATTCTTACGTGAAACGGTAAAAGGAAAACTGTTGAGAGCTCGCGCATTAATTTTATTAACGCCGCAGAGATTTAATTGCTTTTACATTGATAGCATTAATACCAATCAGATGATGTAACCTTGTTTATTGTTATTGCCGGCCGAGTAGCGTAGAAAGTGTTCTGTTTTGTTGTTCATTGTGAACGTAAAGGCGGTGAGCATAGACCGATGTGTTTGATTCGTTCGATAGCGACGAACTTAGGTTTGAAATGTTGAAAATAAGGGTGTTGTGCTGTTTACAAACATTGTCGGAAGCTTTATGTGCAGTCTAAAGCGACACGTGTTGTCAACTAATGCTCACAAATCCGTATTAGAGCGGTGGTGGTGGAGTCTCAATTACTTTTGAGCTTATCGTTCCCAATAGGACAAGAAGAAAAGGCTGATGCGCCTGGAGCCAACCGAGAGAAAGAGAGAATTAGGTACTTGGGTCATTTTAACTCAATCCCCGCGGTGGTGATATTGATGAATCTCTGAACGATATAAGGCAGATAAAAATATTCTATATTCGTTTCTTGTCAAATATGAGGTTCAAATAACGCAACATCCAAACGATGACTTAATAAACTTGTTAGACAAGTTTAGGAGGGACAATCGTTTTTTTTCTATTGGTGTTAATTTCAACAAGCAAGAAATAAATCTGCCTAAGTGTCAAGAATGTAGTCACGATTCGGCGAGAATTCGAGAAATTCGTTACATTGATCCAGATTTCAGATTTATCGCAACTGACAACTCTACCTACAAAGTTATTAATTCTTTAATTGTATCAATTCATAAACTTAAAATAAATAACATTGAAGATAACAAGCTGATCTTGAAAACTGATATAATTAAAATCCGCGCAGCCTTCAGTTAAGTGGACGTAAAATAACAACGGTAATTGCACGCTAATAAAAATTTGTTTAATGTTTTACAATCGATACTTATCGATAAATCCATGTATGGTCACGATTTTAACATTTATTTTTTTATACTATGCAGAAATTAATATATGAAATATCAGTATGGAATACTGTTACCCAATAAAGTATTGTAAGTGATATTATGAGGTCTAATTAAGTATTAGATCCACGGCTTGTTGAGATAGATGATTGGATAACGGTAAGCGTAAAGTTAAGCTTCGTCGCATAAGTTTGATGCGCGCTTCTCTGCTTGTCCAAAACATTACACCACTATAATTAAAATAAAGGCACTGTGATGGTATTTTTCATGCCTTCATCAAATGAAGCCAAGAGGTCCCGACTCTGATCTGGTCCTGACTCTTATCTTGTATGTCGTCTCAAATGTAAGCATCCTACCATCATACTATAGGTTATTTTTATTGTTTTAAAGTAGTAAACGATCATGCAGTCCACCTGATGGTAAGTGACCACTGCCGCCCATGGACATCCATAATCAACACCAGATAAGATCTTATCCTCAAACCCTACCTAAGGTTGACAACATATGCGTTGCTACCCGTGAGGACTGAGTTGGAATACCTCGAATAAATATTTCTCCCTAACCACACCGTTCAAACCACAGCACAGCAGCGCTACACTGCTGTTATAAGGTAGAAATAGATGTGACGGTGGTGCCGACGGAATCGATCCACATAGAGTTTTACCACCTTTGATTAGATATATGAGAGGTAATTTCTTTAAAATGTAATCCCTTTAATGTCATTGACTAATTCTCGAACAATCTAAGGTTAGTGTTCTTGACAACAATGTCGAAACATCCAGACTCATACTTTCATATCATAATGAGAAGAACCTTGAAGCACCCAGTAATTTTCTAAACTGGCACACGCGTCGGGGTAATTTCCAAATTGTCATAATAATAGCCTCCGATCCGTCTGGCTTGAATCGATCCCATTATTGTATGATATTTACATTGAACCAGACACCAAGTTAAGTGAACTTTACAATAATTTAGGTTAACAGGTTGTAAATGACAAATATCGCATCGGAAAGTCGTTTGTTTGGTGTTTTCCCTACAGAAAGGATGTCAAAGAGATCTAGATAAAGTGGCCGCTCGCGAAATACAATGCGAAACCGCCCTTTGGACACGCAACGCTCATTATTTCCCAATTAAATGTTTCCGAACAAACGGAGGGCAATCAGGGTGTCGAAACTAAGTAAGGTGCCCTTTGGGATAACGCGAAACTTGTTCCGTAACTTTGTATTGTTGTATTGTATCTCTGAATTGTTTAGAATAATATGTTTTATTTATAAACAATGTACAGTTATAACTGAATGGTGTTGAATTCTCTTTGAAAATTATCGAAAGAAAAAAGCTCTCATTCACACTAATTTCGAATATCGCTAAGTAATAAAGAAAAAAATGTTTAACGTCTAGATTTCTAAAGACCCATCAATCAAAATTATTAGGCACACTGAATCGACGTATGCCATTCGCTGACATGAATTCATTCACAGTACCAAGACTACGGTCGAACGAGCATACACGATAGTAAACCTTATTTCCTTGTGATTGGGCGTGGTTGGTGCTTCAAAGGAATGAACGCGGTACATCGAAGTAAGTCGTTTGGTAATTAACTGACTGTGACCGCGACGGACAGGCGAGCATCATCGTAAATTACTCAATGCGACCAACAATGGTTCGCGCTCTTCGTAAATAATAAATAATACTTGAGCTTTCTACGGCAGAGGCCACAGTTCGGCGAGACCATCTATCATTAAAGGGGTATAACATTAGTACGCTTCGTGCAACGATTCCTCACTTTCACTGATAAATTCGGTTCCAATTATGCAATTTGTTGGGAACAACGCGACTGTTGGTTGCGTCAGGAATCGTGTCTTCCGATGATCGACTGGTGGGAGCTTAATTTGAAACACTTCCAGGAAACAAGACTGTAGATTCTAATAATGATTAGCTGGTCTTTGGAAAGAATGGCGACGTTTTACAAAAGTCACGTTTCTATTTCAAGTACCTAGTAATGTTCTCCGACTATAACATCCTTATCTGGGAAGTTTAGGTCAGTATCGTGTTCGAAATCCGCCATTGTTCCCATTATATCATGTCATACTTGTACATTCGAATTCTTGTATCAATATTAAATCCATAAACTAAACGTGAGAACGGCTCCTACAATTGGCGCTACAATCTGTATAACGGAATAAAATCCCCTCGCAGCACTGTTCCTGTCATGTTACTATGTTAGTTACACCGGCCGGGCTGTTTTATATCGATGTCAACTTCGCTAGTCGTTCGAGGTGATACATTTGCGTCTCGACTCGTGATTCATGCGACCCAGACTCCGTCCGAGGATGAAAGTTGAACGAAGGCGCCTGTTTCGATTCGGACCGTGCGGACTGAACGGTCGGTGTGTGGTCCGATCGGTGCTAATTACTTCTCGTGTTCGGTCAGTGTCAGGGCGATCGCGGTGCTGATTTGGGCATGGGGCTAGCCGGCCCCACACGGCACCGCAGATCACAATCGCCAACCGATTGGGAAACGCGACCAATTAAGGGAAATTGTCGAATGCTCGCGCAGTGATTTATGGACCGCAACGATTTTTATTGTGGCAATTAGCAATGACTTGTCAGCTAGGCGAGTCTCTGAATGTCTTCTGCGCAGGTGGTACTTTTTTGCCTGTAAACATTAACCGGTAGCAACATTTTATTGTATCGTTTCTTGTTATTTGGGTTCCCTCATTTAAATACCAGACAATTTCCTTTTTATAGTACCTATTTTGTCTTCGTAACTAATTATATCGAGAATTAATATCACCTGCACTATATCGTTAATAGACCGGACACAATAGAGCTGAACTAATCCTGCTAAGCTAATGGCCTATTATGTTGTGTAAAAATATAAGATAAAACTTGAGTATGATTGACTTAATCTGTCACCGGTTCTTATTTTAACTCTAGATCCTGTTCATGGTCAATTCTTGATCAGTACATTTCAATATAGATCTAAGCTGCTGTGTGGTACTGAAACAAAACATGTCTGTAGACAAATATTTCTGTTGGTTTAAATATATGTACGAATCTAGCAATTAGTATATAAACGTAACCTATTATCGTCAGAGATGGTCGCAGCGATGCAGCAGCGTCCAGTTGGCATATCACGCGACCCCGAGCGTGCGCGCTTATCGCCCGCGGGATATCGCTAATAAACCAAGTCGCAAACGCCATCGCTTGTTTAACTTAAATTCAGGTAGCAATTGTGCTAATTTACAAACCAAAAGTTTTTACAATCGAATCGAAAGAGCTTACGTCACTAATCCGAACAATATCCTTAAACGTCGAGTCGAGACTAGTCACGCTCTGATTTCCAAAACCACAAACGAGTTCACTTATTTCATGAATCAAGGCGATATTAATGAATTAAAAATTAATTCTCAATCGGATATCGGGGCAGTCATTTATTTTCGTGCTGTTGTTATTTTTTTCGCGTTAAACACGGGCTTTCAATGTCGCACTGACTTCATATCGATCCGATCTCGATTGCCTTCGAGAGTAGCTCCACTAATTGGATTATACTAACTAATAGCGACCCGACTCCACCGTCATTAATAGGTACTCTTGACTACCAGTGATAGATTAAGCAGACCTACGAATGATTATACCTTTCCACTGAAGTAGAGGTTTTGCGATTTATCGCATTGAGAAAATTATTTCTTGAATGGTTACGTGTATATTGATTAGAATTTATTGGATTCGTCTCTGTTGAGGTTAACTTGCCTTAATTGACATTGTAAGTCTTTTGTTGGCAAAATTTTGTATTTACGTAATTTAGGAAAATTTTATTATGCGTATATATGAATATCGAGAACCCATTTTAATGTCACTCGTAACAACATAGTTGCAACGTAATTTTTTTACAACGAATCGTTCAATAATCGAGACTGAATTCCACTGACCGATAGGGACTCGAGAATACGTTGCGTAGTTAAGTTATTATATAGTTATTGTATAATTCGCTTTTAAAACGACGAATGTAAATAATTAAATGGGACCTTATTTCCATTTAATGACCGCATAGTACAGTAGTGCAATCTGACGGCACGTCGCCACCGAATATGGTATGGTATTGAGAAACAAAATATTACTGATATTCGAAATATGCGCATACTGCGCTCACGAAAGAATAACATTTTTTTTATTTTGACATCGAAGAAAATTGAATCCTACTTGAACGTAGTAATAAAGTGTAGAATGTTTTCGTTATCCCATTTTGATTTTACTTAAATATTTCACAAAAATATTCCATCACTATTTGCGCCGTGACATTCTGATGCATAGTTGGAGTCATATGTGTTGAATTAACGATTGACTTTTTTCCTGTTCTCTAGAATTGTGAAAGTTGCTTTTCAAAGTCAGATTATAAGCTGTATAATTGTCGTTTTTCCTTTTATATTATTATGTCATTCGTAGAGTTGTCTTTTTTACAAGTAAATCTAATGATCTATAACATCTATACAAATAAATAAAATTGGAGAGTCTGTTTGTGATTTCAAAAAAACAATTTTTTTACTCAATGCATATGAAAGCATACACGATACCTACAACGAAAAAGTAAGGTCTAAAATGTAACATAGGCTACTTTAATTTTTAAAAAATCCATTAGCGCGCACTCCACGCGAATGCGCGCACCATCGCGGGAGAGCGGGATGACATTTATGTTTAAATATTTATTATTTTTAACTTTTTTAACGCGGGTAAAACCGCGGAGATCAACTAGTTGAAAATAAAATTTCAATTAGATTTGCATTAGACCAAGGTTACGGAAAGGAAATACAGCACAAAATCATTAGGTATTCTGAAAGATATAACCAAGTACAAATATACTTATGTAATATTTTCCCCTATGATGATTATGATGACTAGATTCAAGAGAACATTTAAAACCTAAGAATTAAATTAATAGAACCTATTTTCCTGGACTTATCTGATATGTTTACAGGACGATAACAAAGTATCTGAAAACGACAGAGTAATTTATAGATTATTTATTACGTAATAAAGCTCAGAAAGGATTCCAATAATCCAATTTATGTAGGTATCCACGATTATTAACTGTACAATTCAGAAATATTCAAAATTATTCGCAAGCTTTTCATATTTCCATTACAAAATACATCGCAATACTCTGATGATATTTTGAATTGAAATCATGACTGTGTTAAAAAAAATAGAACATAATTTATTAATTGATGTAAATGATAAATATCGTGCTAATTATATGATCCGTACATGAATCATGATATGATTGTAACACATATAATTCTTATATTGATATAAAGAATATCGTATGATTCAGGTTGGACGTCATATTCCAGGAACAATAATAAATTATACAAAAGCTCGTTCGATAGCTACCACTTGAAGCTTAAGATTTATATCTCGTATGAGTTACTTCATCACGTGCGTGTATTCATTGTCTTAAACAGTTTATTCATGAACTACATAATCACTTGGACCTTGATCTTTTACGATACTCTGATTTACATCTGTTTTAATCATCATTTCACCGGGTTGAAGGAATTGCTTTACCATCCAGACATTAAAGGCGTGTACTTGGATCAAGATTATATCGTACTTTATATACAACTACTAAACTAACGTATCAAAATTTAAAAACGAAACATTTAATTCACATCACGTTAATAAATTAACGTGATGTGAATTTATACTATTTTTACGGTCATGTCAGATAAATAAAGTAGGTAGATCTATCATTTATAACCTAAAAAATGACGCCATTTTTAAAGAGGTCGAATTATAAAAGTGATTATGTGAGCGTATACAAACTAAGTACCAGGTAGGTCCCGACAAGAAACTACGCTAGTTTTATGTAACTGTGTGCGTATAAACACATGACAGTAGCGTAGTTTTTTGGCTTCACTCAAATACAAGGCGGTGAGTAATCTACCTATTTTATTTATCTGAGACGCTCATGTATTTTTTTAAAATTACATTAGCATTTTCATAGGTTCGCTATTTATATCACCGTGACACAATCATCATCTCATTGCATATCACTTGTCATTCCTATGTCAGCAATTGCTGTTGGTATATAGATCGAAACAATGGAATCAGAATCCGTGTTTATGTCACTCGCTCGGTTATTTTTCATAGACTTGTAAATTGTTTACGATTGTACCTTGTGGGCGCTTAAACATCACCAAGAAACAAGTTGACTTCAACATTTGCATATCCTTCATTGGCTTTTATATTGTTACTATTAGGGGTTATAATCCCTTGAATAGCAAGTGCAGGTAACTTATCTGGTTGGAGTTATTTATCATCGTGTTGCGTGTTGTCCTCCCCGCTTTCTGCATCGGGATGCATAATGATCCAGATCGCCTTTTGATTCAGTGCTTCTATTTTAGTTTTAAAGGTCGCCTTGTTGTTTGTTACTTGCGTTTGGATGCTATGTACGTTCGCTTCTTTTATTGCAGCCTGTCTTGTATTGTTGAGATTTGTTGCTTGGCCTAGACCATTTAAAGGAACAAGGATACTTTAATCGAGTCTATTTCGGATCAAAGAATTCGCGAGCTTCTTTGTGTCGACTATAGTACTCAAGATTATCTCCGTAGAAGTTATCAGGTGTTTCATATTCTCGTATATCTTTACCCATCACGATAGTATCTCGGTAGGTTAAATAATTTTGTAATTTGCAAGAATAACTTCAAACACTTTATAAGATTAGTAATCATATTTGAGCAGATTTGGACAGCGATTGTCAACTTTGCCTGTTCTCGTATAAGCACTTTTTAAGTAAGATTTCTTTGTTACCACAATACGACATCTGAAACATAATTTAAATTAGCTGTTTTCACGATTTAATTATGATATCCTATTAATTTATATTGATACCGTTCCGTTTTAATACATAATTTTGCCATTCAATATTCTCAGATTAACAACCCATCTGCCCGGGGACATCCATTACACCGTTAACTTAAATACAGCCTACAGTTATGGAAATTGAATTTTGACGTATGATGGGCTTAAAGCCGACCTCCGGTGTGACAAATAGCATGTAACATCATATAGGTTATATATGTCAGGCCGTACATTATTTCCACTTCCTACTTAGGAAACGTCACGTATTTAGAATTTATGTTTATTGTTGAAAGTAATTTGCATACATTCTCGAGTCTATTAACAATATGCGAATATTTTATACTCTTACATTTTTAGCCTACAATTTTTTAATCTACAATTTCTTCTTTTTATAAGCCTTTAAAATCGTACGTGTAAAGCATGCAGTAGAAAGAAATGTATTTAACTCTAAGTGGAAATATCCTAGATGGATATTTTCACTTCTTTAACTTTTAACGCTTACTCTCATTACAAATTACTAAGGTTCTTTATGACACAATTATTATATTTGCGATATAATTGTGGTTTCTATCATTTCCACCTGCAGTACGTTACGTAGCATAGAATATATTAACTTTCTACTAACTTTATTAGGTGCTACTCGCCCAAGTGTCCACTAATGAGCCACATGCAGGGCCAAACAGATGCAGAGCTCATGCAGAGCCATCTCTTGGTAATATACTGGGGTAGTTAATTAACGACCTTAGTGTAAGTATCTTATTGAATTCAGATTATTAATTCGTGAATCAGATTTTCCTCTTCAATACGGATTTGACCAATGTCATGTTAATGGTACAGACAGAACGGATGTAGGTACCACCAAAATAATCCTTTACATCTAAATATCGGTTCACAACAATCGAACTCTGAAAATTTCATCTCTAATAATAGCCTCGAATAATCTGCCGATATTCATAATTAATTAGAAACTTTCAGTCATTAAAACTAACATGTAAATTGTGTGTAATATAATATTGATCGGCAAACAACTTAAGCACGACAGGAAATTTCACAATGTGTTGTACTAATTGGTACATTTTGCGTAGATGCCACGATTGATTGAGTCGCAGTAATTAATTGAGTTATTAAAATTGCAACATCGTTCAGTGATGGTTTGTTTTTGTTGTCTTCTGTAAAATTTGTAGCGGCCACTATTAAACGATACAAGATCTTCTTGACTTTTGAAACGATATACACTCGACGTATTTTCTGTAATATGCTTTATTAGTGTTAGTTTAACTTTCTCTTTACTTGTTACGCATCATTCGCCAAAGAATAAGGTTCTATCACCATCAGCTGGAATTGTGTCATTTATTAATGATTTCCCTGCTCCTATTTACTACGAATGAATCGTGAAATGCTTATTATAGTATAGGGTTATACAAAAGACGCAAAAGACGATTTTAATGTGATGTTATTAATATTAGCGAACTTTAGATTCAAGTGACAACATACACATATTTAACTATTATTTTTATAAGAAAATTGATTCATTTACTATGAATAACAATAGAGTTTAGAAATAGACATGTGTGAGGTAAGTGAATCATACTATGATTCTGAAATATCGACGCCTGAAATATAATTGCGAATATTGCGTTAACCGCATATTTTGACCGCATCTATATTTGTCTGTCCGTCTGTATGTTTTCTTGGTCATTTATTTCGAATGTCTTTCGTGTATTTTCCGGACATTCAATGAAATAAATATTATTATCCGCGTACTTTCCACACTGTGACTTTCCTCATGTCTTGTTATTAATATTTACTACACATATATTGTCTTACTCTTTTCTGGAACACTGGAACCGTCTGGTTAGTCATAAAATTGAGCAAGACTAAACTATTATACAAATATATGACACAAATAGGATTTGAAATAAAAAATAATATGTGAAAATTAGACACATTCAATATACTTTTTATAAATATTTTTCTATAGATATATTGTTTTCTTTGTTGCAGGTATGGTACCAGTGTTTAGTTCTTGCTAAACAGCCTCATGATTTAATAGAATCAGTTCACCCGGATCTTCATGCATTGGTAAGAAATGCGAAAATAAAAAAGTAGAATTTAACCTTGATTCGGATTCAAGTCATGAATTCCAAGAGCGGTCTATATTTAGCCTTGAATTTGTCATCCTGTTTTGGGTCTAATCGGCCACGTTTGCCCATTCATCTCCATCCTAAATGTCTAACGAAGAACTGGAATCTAGTTGTAAATTTTTCGCTCTACCGTTTGTTCTACGCCGGAAATGGCAGTCTAGATTTTTTCTGTAATGGTAAATTATTTAATTTAAATAGATGAAAGAGTACGACATTTTTGAATAAAGAAATGGTGTAAAAACGTTATTTTTTGTAAATAAGAATATTTCAGTCATTGTACTTTAACTATAAAATTCTTGAAGTTAGAATGGGTATGTTAACTTATAAAATTTGTTTTAATAGAACTCTGTAGAAACATGATTAAAAAGCCTTTTCCTCTCTTTTAACGACTGTAAATATATGTATAATAATGTATATACTTAAAGCTAAAAGATAAAAAGAAAAATCATACCTACAAACCAACAACATACTATATTAATTGTCACTTTATATTATAAAAAAAAAAACTTAAGTCTAGTAGTTTTATTGAAGCAGAATTTACGGCACCTTTGTTAAGGCCGTTCTGCAGTGTTTTATATAACCTGGCTTAAAAATAAAACTCATAGAGGCGATAAAAAGTTAAGTTTTTATAATATCATTTTTATCCCTTAATTGGAACGCTAAGATACTGTGTGCCCAATGAATCGTTCAGAAAATCAACGGCTAAGAGTGTAATCGTAAATGAACCGTGAAAATAGCCGAGAAGAGGCGGATAGGCAAATGCGCAGTGACAGGAATAACAGATTTGGATTTTTGAGATTAGGATTATTTTTATGATGTGTAATCGTTGAAGTATTGACGTTGTAGAAATAATAGCTGTTACTACGTTGCTTTTTAGTCCTCTTGTGTCTATTAAGAGCCAATGCTCAAACTCAGAATTACTCAAAAGTGGTAGAGCCCTTTGTGGTTCGACTCTGGCGGAACCACCTCCACGTCTATTTCTGCTTTATAACAGCAGTGTAGCGCTGCTGTGTTCTGGTATGAAGGGTGTGGTTAGGGAGACATACTTATCAAAGGCGTTCCAACTTAGTCCTCACGGGTAGTAACGCAACTGTGGTCAACCTTAGGTAGGACTTGATTTTATCTGGGGTTGATTATGGATGTCCATGGGCGGAATTGACCACTTGACATCAGGTGGAATGCATTCACGTTTGCTACTTCAATCATATAAAAAAATATACTAAATAGCCAGTAAAGTCGTAGTCAGTTAGTAGTTGGAAATTAAAGGTTCCGAAGAAAGTTAAAACGTTAATTTTTTATGCCTGCTTCCATAATTATATGTTTTAGTGTTCAATAATCTTAATCTTTAGCATTGTATGCTTGATTGCTATTTTTTTAACAAATTCGAAATCTAGCATTTTGGCCAAAAACGTTTCCATTGTTTGTCCCAAATAAAATAAATACCCAATAGGTAAGTTAATTCAACTTTCGCAATTTATTAATCAATGCAAATTAGAACAAACACTTCTGCGTTTTCTGTATTCTAAACTTACGAGTATCTTTCCTTCTCAATTAACAAGAGTTATGCTTCGTGTCGCCTCCGACCCCCTACCGACACGGCCTAAGACGTATTAGATATGTAGGACCACTTTGGTTGCCTCGTAACTTATAATTAATTACTTAATCTTCGTGTTCGCCATTTTATAAGGTCACAGATGTAACCTATACAGCTTCCGTGTCTGCTTCCCACCGACTAACGAGTGTTCAGTAGTCTATGCAAATATCAATTAGTTGGAGAAATGTTTCCTCGATACCCGAGCGCAGTCGCTACCTGTCGCTACCTGCGCCTGCGCCTGTATTAATTGGTTGCATTATCGGAGGGCACTACGTGATATGCTATTGCTCTCTCCCTTATAAATGCACTCAGTGTAGGCTTCGGTTTCACTCGCTAAAAATATCTTTATATTTTCTAGTATTTTCCTGTAATACTTGTTCTCAATAAGCTTGTATGCCTGGAATAAGACATTTTTCAATTTGAGGACGAAGGTAAACGAGCTATCAACCTCTTTTGTTATCATCACTCCCAAGTATGTATGTATAAGAATTTCTTCGTGCTATTTCTGTTCTATTACCTCCTTCAGATTCAAATTCAGTTCCTAACAGTAATCGAACAGAAATACCACGAAAAGTCGATAACAGATAGGTTGCTCCCACAGCATCGGAACCTACTAGGAATACTGCTGCTAGCGCAGGAACAAACATATTATACAAATATACATATATTTGTCTATGCAAAACAATAGTTAAAAATTCCGTCGCTGTTATAGGTACATAGAACCATTGCAAAACAAAAAAAAATACAAAAACAAATGATATGAAATGCTTTTTGAACTGTGACCAATATTTCAGAACCAATTCATTCGTTTTCATGTAGACGCGATTAGACAAACATACAGCCATTTCCTTGTTTAAAATAATACAGATAAGGTGGAAGGCATTTTATGGCGAAGCTAAACAACAGTAAACGTGATTTCTAAAATAAACACAGCCTATTACAAGAATTAAGCATTGGAACACGTATTTGGCCCACTTGCGGGCACTTGATTAAGCGCAAAGTTTGCATGTTTCTGGATTAAATTACAAGAATTCTTGTACAAATTAGAACTTAACTACGCTCGTATAATTGCTTAAATGCTCTATTTAAAGGGGATTTAATTGTTGTGAAAATGTCGGTCGGATAATTGCGGAATTTAATTATTTGCTCTTTTACATGAGAGTAAAATAGGTGAATAAATGTTCAACGTCTATAATATACATACATTTACGAGTAAAATTGACCGCACGCTATACATACTTAAAACCGGAATAGATACAAGGTAATACTATCTATTAACTTATTATTATTATGTTTATGAAAGTCGTAGAGAAAAACCACATAGAACTATTTAAAATTTTAGTACATTAATGCGACACTTCATCTATACAAATAAATAAAATTGAAGTGTCTGTTTGTGATGTGTCAAAGTAACAACATTTTATTAAATGCGTATGAAATTATACACGATACCTATAAAAAAATCTATTAAAAATGTCTTTCTGTCTGTTTGGCTGAGTTAATCTTCTAAATACCTGGACTGATTTCGGGACTTTCACTCGAAGATAGTTGCAGGTCTAAGACGTAATAAGGACTACGTTAATTTTTGAAAAAATAAAAACATTTTCGCGCACTCCAAGTGCATGTGGCTGCCCTCGCAAAAAAGCAGAATGTCAGTTACGTTTTAATATGTATTCCTTTTTACTTTTTAAACGCGTGTGAAAACGCGGAGATACGCTAGTTTTTAATATAATGTAGCAGTTATGTTAAAGTTTCCTCTTGCAATCTGCATTGGAGCAGTGTGGATCAGGGTGATCCATATCTTTCCACTTGTGAAGCAACTCATACCGAACCGTGGTTAATAAAAAATATTGTAGCCAATTTAGAAGCTACAAAAATATTTTTATGTTCATCACAATATTTTTTATCTAATATTGCAGCATTGTAACTGTAAGTACTACAAATCACCCAGTACCTAGTTCGATTCCCGCGTCGTGTAGTCTAGTCGGTGCGCAGATAAATCGCTCGACACCTCCGATACTTTGTACAATGGGAGAGAAAGTGTTTAAAGGAAATATAGCCTGTTTAGACACTCGCCGGCAACCGATGGGAAACATTATTCAGAAATTGCTGCTTAATTAGCGAAATATATTGTGATCAATAAGCAATTTATTGCATTTATTATAGCACGATCATTTTGCAATGTTTGCACTGTTGGCTTATACTGAACTATTTAATTCATTTTGGCAGTTTAAGTAAATAGTTTAGTAAAAGGGAGTAGGTAATTCGATCCGAAAAGTTTTTTTTTTTGCAAATGATATAATTCTAGGCTTGCGTGAATAAGTGGATAAAGAATTATATTACCCAAGATTTATTTTGTACATTATTGTGGTGGTCATACTTCCAAAAAGTATTTCCTTGAATACAAAAAGACGAAAAGTTAAATCGGTAAAACTTTGTTATATCACAGGAATCATAAAAGGATGTTTCGGATAACTATAAAACCCCTAATTCTAATTCGATTCGCTAAATGCGACTCAAATCAATTTGCCCGGAACGGTTACGATAAAAGTCGTCTTTTTATCGATTTTGTTTATCTTTATTTTTATCTTTAACAATTGAAATGTTACGGCGAAAATAATTCCCGTCGCCGCTGACTCCTTTCTCCGAAGTAACAATAATGTTATAAATGATTTAGCTACCACCGTTGTGGTTTTATCTGCGAATTGCAGTTCGCCAGTCATTACTCACAATTACAGGAAAGAATGCGCCACGGCCGAGTTGCTTGATGGACACGCGATAACTCCCGAACATAGAGATGCAAGAAAACTGATACAATTAAACAGGAATCTAGAAGACCCGGTGACTCCGTTGTGGTCATTAATCATGTGTAACGCGATTAAATTTCATACGAGACTTTCCTGTTATCCGTGGCACTTCAACACGATGAATCTATTGCTACGAGTACCCATCGATGCTGAGATTCTTCAATCGGATATTTAATAAATTTAATTTATGGTATAATGTGAAACGAGGTATAAAAACTTTTAGTCTTTTAAATAGGTACTCAAGTTCTTATTTATTTTAATTTATAGGATATTTAACCGTCGGCCTGCTGTAGATAAGTCTGTAATGTTTCTTTGAAGTCTGACAAATTATATAAACACATAAAATTAATATTCTCTTACATAAAATTCTCTTGATGCCTACACATTCAAATATCTATGCAACTCCTGTCGAAGTCGTCAAAAGTTATTTGTTTTCTCACACCCCCTCAAATTTACAAATAAAATTAGATTATTGCGAGTTCTAGTTCCAGGCTAAGCTCTCTGTTACTTTATTGTAGTTGTCCGCTTTTCAATTATCGACTTCAATATCTTTTTATACAATTTGGCACGCTCTACCTTGTTCTTCGTCGTTTTGGTTGTATTTACATGGAAATGGTTGTTAACTTTTTGCCGAGTTAGACGACTAATCCCGTTTAGTGTTATTATCATTACCTGACGCAATCTTCGCGTCATGATTTTAAAGCTGTGTTATCTGTACTGTTAATAGTAGTCATTTTATAGTTTTAACATTTCTGTTATCAGTTACTATATCAAAAATTACATACGCAAAGAGACTCATCGAGGCCTAAGCAACAAAGTTACATTAACATATAATAGGTACCGAGTACACAAATGTATTTCTCATTACATCCACAGTACACCGTACAATGGAACCTCGGTAATTACGGCATCGTTCGTTATCTGCGCCCAGCTCGTCCCCGAAACCCCGCGCGCGATTATTCAAATGAGCTGACTGCATATCGCTCTTCAGACTCATAGACAGTGATTGTAATGTGAGCAGATGTTCAAGGATGTGCATAAGATCCGCACGATGATATAAATCTTGTATTTTAGTTATCTATTTATTTATATTGTGCAACTTTGTCGATTAGTTGTTGGAATAAAATCTTTGTTTTCAAACATTCATGAGGATTTTGCCTCGTTATGGAAAGAAGCAATTTGATAATTTTCGTCACACATCAACTGTGGATGAATAATGTGTGAATCTTTTAAGTGAATTTATGTTACGATGATTCAATGTTACGCTGGATCATTAATCTATTATTCTTTGATTATCTTACTTTTCTTTGAATCATTTGACTCTTTATCTTTTACTGAAGTCACTTGGTACTATAGTGGTGTACTCTTTTTACTGTAGATTTTTTTATTTTTGACTATTTTCTAATACTTATTATACGATGTGGAACTACTGCTCACGTCGCATTCGCTGTGTCAGTGATACCGTTGTTCCTACGTGATCCTAACGCCTAGCGGCCCGGCGCGTCGCACGTCATTACCCGCCCATTACCTTGCCTTCAGGATGTGGCACACTTTCGCGCTCGTCCAGCCACGTATCAGGGTTTATTGTGCTCCTTTACTTCTCTTTATCTTTGATTCTGTTCGTAGATATCTTCGTTGAAACCTGTTGTTAGTTGTTACTCACGCTTGTTAAGATTGGCAGTGTATTTTTAAATTTGTAGTATGTGTTAAACAATATCCATTAAACTCAGTCTATTTCATACGTATTACCAATAGTACTTTTTAACAAATTTCTTATTTATTTACTTATGATATATCCAGATCTGTCTTTCATAACACAGATGATTACAGAGGATATATCCATATCTGTCTTTCATAACATCCCATTCCATTTCCATATATGTTAAAATTGATTATGTGTTCAGCTACGATTAAGCTTCAATTATTATTTCTACGTTCTGTCATCATCATTCTTGGAGATCCAAGAAGGTAAGGCAGACGATACTATTTACGAGGGCACGTTAATTCAGAGTGCCATAAAAGGCGTGAATAATTACTTGGCTAAGTAAAAAAGTGGTCAAATTCCTTGACTAAAAGTTACGCTGTTAGTATTGGAGATGCAGTGCTTGTTCTTGTTTCCGCTCGGGGTGAGAGTACGGCCTGGAAGGCTAGCAAATCGCGGGGATGGGCCCGAGGGGTTGAGAAGATGCGCCGGCCGCTCGGCGCCGCGCGCTCGTCCGTCAGTCTCGCTGTGCCGCGAGCGTGCAGCGGTCGTGGTAGAGGGGACTTGCGTCGCTCCTACTCCTTATCGACTGTTATTCGCGGTTTTCTGTCGAGAGCACACGTGTCGCCGGCATCGGACGCCGCGTTCGCTTACGACGCTAGCGCACCTGTGACAAACGCCAAATATTTGACGTGATGTGAAAGACCAGCTATTGGTTCCATCGTTTTGTGTTTACATGCGAATTCGAAAACTTGAACTCGTTTTTCGAAAACGAGTGTGTGATTTAGTTTTTTTGTATGTGCTGTTTTGATCGAGTACTGTGCGTCTGGAGAGAAACTCTCCATATCTGACTGAAGTTCGAATGCGAATTTCGGCGACAGCCAAGGCGTCCGCATCTACAGTTGGATGAACGCCAATACCGCAGCTGCTGAGGTGAGTGAATATGGAATTAAATTTCACACGTAGTCGTCCATTTTTTTCAAACGGCTAAATCTCGTAGGTATTATTCAATCCAGTCTTATCAACAACAATAGCCGTTTATCTAAACCGTCACAGTCGCGCTTTAATGATAGAGACCATTCCTGTTTACAATAAAGTGTTATCGTGAGTTGTGACGATTATTCCGTGTTTAATTTCAGCTGAATCGTATTGCGGACATTTTTTGCCGTTGGATAATGCTGATTTTTCGATCGAGTCGTTGCATCGACAGGTTTTCATAACATTTTTGTAACAATTCCACGGGTTGCATTGTCGGCATGCACAGCTGAGTGCGCGCAATCTTCTGTGTAATCGCTCGTGCAACTAACTTTGACTACTTCTGTTACACCTATCGTCCTACATTACGAGAACATTCGATTACTTGTGAAGAATTTACTGTATAAAACGTATCTTTGATGATCGGTAATCGTACGTTTATTTCTTTGAAATGCCTCAAAACACTCTTATAAATAATCATATAAACAAATTTGTAGCCATTGTTAGAATCAGTAGGTACCTACATAAATAATTAGAGCACTACGTTTGTATGTGTGCCGTTACAAAAACAAATAATTAATAGTGATTCACCACTCATTGACGACTCAATTGAAGCTAAATAATAACTCAAACAGTTTTGTCATCTTGTTACATCATGGTGATGATTAACTTTTATTCTGAGTTTCGAAGCCAAATGACAATAAATAGATCCTGATAATTTTAGTTATTTCTATCTGTCAAAGACTATAAGTTATCCACACAAACTTAAATATTTTATATAACCAAAAAGATGTATAACTAAAAATGCACTGTTATAAGAATTCCAGTTAGATATTACAATCATCATAAGTTTCGTAGACTTATTTTTGTATAAAATGACGGTAAATCTTATTTTAACCATATCCTTGGATCCTACAAACAATTCGCGATTAAAAAGAAACTTTTTCAACAAAATGTCGAGAAAGCACAGAAAGTTCGCATTACCGTCTGTCTCAGTTGGCAAGACATCTGGCGTCTTTGCCAAAGGCTTCAAATGATTCCCTGCAGTAACAGAAATTATATCCGTTGCCCGTACTTCGCATGGATTAGTATCGTGTAACTTGCTGAATTGTTTTTCTTTTACATAGGAAATGTTTCCCTAAGGTTTCCTCGTGTATTTAAATAATTTATTATTGCCTTTTTTGCTTTTTTACTTTTTATTTATGTTAATTACATAACGGTTCTAGAGCGTGTTTAGCCATAATTCTGTTTTCCACCTGCACACTTATTTTGATACTTTACTCATATAAAAAGCGGTCTCAATTTTTAATATCTGCAATTTTTTATGTGAATTATTTTGCTGATAATTCAATTTAACGCAATTATTATTACTATGACTAATTTAACAGGATATTTCTCATTTATAAACTGAAAGATTACCCCACGTTGTACCTAATAACAATTTCGTAAATCCAAATACTAAACAAATAATAGTAAATTTAAATAGTCAGTTTACTTACGGACGAAAAGTTTTTATATCTTAAGTATGTTTACGTTTTTTTACCGTGGTTAGACTCAATTTGAGACAATTCTTCGTCATCACAGTCGGATAGGTTCCTTCTGTGATAAATGAGTTTTACGTTGACATCGTTGCAAATGATAACAAATTTGGCCGGAGATACTTGAGATTCGATGATATTTCTCACCCATTTCTGTGCGTTAATATAATAATATCTCCATAAGAAGTGAAAGTGAAAATAGGTATTTTGAAGACTTCAGTGCACCTTTTTTATAAACTCATCAAACGGTACTATAAACACTTCACATCTATGTAATACCTACCTAAATGTAGTAGGTACACAAAAGTGTTTTGAACGATTTGAATATATTAAACTCGCGGCGATAAATATTTGCTATCGTCTTCTACACTTAAGTGCCTTCTGTGTTCGATAACACGGCGATTTAAAAGTGTTTTAACTCATTTTAAGTGTTTGAGGTTGTACACTCTTTTGCGATTTTATGTGTAAACAGACAAATTTTATTGTGTCTTTATTGATTTTTGCATCGTAAATTTGCAAACAATAATGCAGTCCCCAGATATTCAGCAGCTGTATAATTAACCCCAGATAGAATAAGAGACCTCTGACAGGACTTACCGACTGTCTTTCCTTTACCACTCTCATAAAGGAAACATCTGCCATATAACGACGTACGCATATGAGGTCGACCTCAGGTAGAATTTTACATTATCTGAACTTGATTACAAGTCCATGGGCAAAATTTTCTGAATCTCTGTGAACCGCACCTCTTCTATAAATCTATATTCTGATTTCAAAATAACATTTTTTTACTCACTGCATATAAACGTATGTAATACACGATACCTATAACGAAAATGCAATTAAATTTTTTTTGCCTGTCTGTCTGTCTGTTTGGCTGAGCTAATCTCCTAAACGGCTGGACCGATTTTGACGGGACTTTCACTGGCAGACAGTTGAAGGTCAAAGGCGTTACATAAGCTACTTTAATCTTAGCAAGTCCCCTCGCGGGAGCGCGGTGTGTTACCTATATTTAAATAAGTATTCCTTTTTACTTTTTTTACGCGAATGAAACCGCGGGGATCAGCTAGTGCTAGATAAGTTTATGCTTACCACGTGATGTATGCTGTCCGTAGATTCATTGCTTTGCTCTTATACTTATTTGGAATTGATTTATACTTTTACTGCGATCGATGTACGATCGATTTGTGTATTGCTACTATAATTGGTTTATTACCAACATTGGCTTACTATAAACGTCGAGTATAATTACTTTAAGGGTCATTTGTAACCTTTTAGCGATAGTTGTTATTACTGAGCGTGTAATTTGTACGTGCACCTGTAACGTCGGTATCATAGCAAGACATAAATTTCATTGTGTCGAACGCGATAAATGTTTCCATCGATTCATACAATTGGTGTCATAAATTTGTTTTGTTTCGTGTCGTTTCATGTGTCTCATTGATTGGTTTAGGTAAATAGAACCACAATACACAACCATAGCTTATTATGATACTTGTAAATGCTATTAAGTTTAGTTTCACAAAGTAAAAACTGCTGCTATAAGTCCGAAAAAATCTAGTTTTATATAGACCAACAATTTTTTACATTCACATGACAAACTCAAAGATTGTGCGGTACCTACCTACATTAACTTCTAATATTATTATATCGATACTAGTACACTACGCGATCCATACAATTGCTCAACGTATAATCTCAATAGGAATAAAGAGATAATTGTCCATCGGATCGCGCGGTTCCTCATCTGATAAGCGCATCAGACCGCGGGTCGCGGACGTGCCTCATGGGCCATAGGGCTGCCATCTTTTTGGGGTTCCGTACCTAAAGCTAAAAACCCTAAAAAAATTCCGCTGTCTGTCTATCTGTTCTCTGTTCTCTATCTCTTGAAGTATTGATTTTATTGGTGTTTTTGCAATTTAAGTGCATTACCTATAGCCGCGTAACAGTAAACACAAAAAAGTTAAAAATAAAAAAAATTGAATTCTTGAATGGGGTCTCCATATCCCATGCAAGAATTCAATATTTTTGGTATTCTTCGTTTTGTCTATTAAACAGTGGGTAATAACTGGATAAACAATTTATATTTTCAAAATGCAAGCACTTTTTTATTAGCTATGTAAACGATGTAAAAATATAGTACCTACCTACTTTAGAAACTATTTAGTTCATTGAATAAAATGTGTGCGCATTTCTCTGGTGATTTTTTCGCCGACTTTTTTCTCTAAATTATATTGCAATACTATTAGTATACCTATGGCGTAGATGGCAGCCCTGGCCTCGCCTCGCGAGTCACGTTTGACACACACTAGTACGGTTTAGACAAGAGCTAGTGTTGGCCTGTGATAACGTATCTCCTTGGGGCTCGTACGGGCTACGTCCGACGCTCGTCTCAACTAGCGTTCGTTGAACGTATTGACGCAGACATGTGATGTGTTACAGTAGATATACGGAACACTTCTATCAAGGACTCCTGTCCTATTTGAAAAATCCACAAGTTTCAATGACCTCATATTTGGACCATTACATTACACTACACATTACATTACACTAATACTACAGGCATTCTGAACTGTAAATATGCTAGTTTAGAATGCTTGTAGTATTAGTGTATGACGTGGGTGCCATGGACACACAAAGACGAAATCACAAACACCCAAACCCAGAACAGAAATCTTAATTCATCATTCAGATATCTGTCTGACTGGAAGTCGAACCCGGGACCCTGCGCGTCAGACCGGTATGGTAACTGCTCCGCCACGCGGGTCGTCACAAGTTTGAAATATTATTCCTCCTATATTATTCCTAATAGGCCTCAACTTACTATCTACTCTTTATAGGTACATATATATTCAAGTATACTCTTCTTTTGTTATCCATTGAAGTCTTATTAACTTTTGGGATATGGATCAGTTCGTCATTAAAACAACTTGCGTGTAACCGCTAATACGTAAAAGTACCAAATGTCATTAGCGCTTTCATGAAATCTGCATCACTGTTGTGTCATCGTAATTTTATCTAACATCAATATTCAGGTTAAAACAATCACGTGATGTGAACGCATTGTGTTATACAGTCAACAGCATTCAAATGCACATTACGGCCAGTCATCGAGTTACATCAGTCTGACATCAGTAGGTACAAATAAATAAAATTGTAGTGTCCGTTTGTGATGTCAAAATAACTACTTTTTACTAAATCCATATCAAAACATACACGGTACCTGTAAAACTACATTTTTGTCGGATGGGCTGTCTGTTTGTCTTTCTCTCTGTTTGTTTTGGGTTACGTTCAAAAGGGTTGGACTAATTTTGACGGGACTTTTACTGGCTGATAGCTGATGGTATAAGGCGTAACTTAGGCTAGTTAATTTCAAAATAATTAGCGGCCCGCTCGACGCTAATACGGCACCCGTGGCGGGTGGTAATCCTAATCGCAATCAGGTGATCACATTAGGGTTAATTATTACTTACGTTTATGGGTACAGCATAATATATATCAAAGCGAATGAAACCGCAGACTATAGCTAGTCAGTACAGTACTAAAATGTTTCCAGTACCCACCACCATTATCGTAAACAGACACGCGTTTCCTCTAGCTCAATGGGCTGAGTCGAGTGGCTGAGCGGATTCTGACTCAGGGACCACTTCAGAAAATTCGACCTCCCCGAAATAGATTCGTGACCGTCTAGCCCTCTGTTTTTTGGTCGTTGCGAATCGTCATTCATTCAATTAGCTTGGCCTTCCGCCAGGACAGCTCCGATACCACTGATTGATCCGCGCTAACAATGGTAGGTATACGGTGTTTACATAGAAGCGTCACGATCTGTACAGCAATCTATAATCTATCTGGAAAATGTGTAATGCATGTAGGTAGGTAGATGTACATGCATGCATATAGACAACAATTTTGGTACACCTTTGAAAAACTTTTTCTTCAATCTGATATTCGAACAACAGATCTACAAGATCTACAAGAAAAAAGGATAGTTCCTTTTTATATGATCGAAGTAGGAAATGCGTTCTGATGGTAAGTGGCAACTGCCACTCATGAACATCTGTTATCAACCCTAGATAAGATCAAGATCCTACTTGAGGATGACTACAGATACGTTGCTACCCCTGAGGACTGAGCTGGAACGCCTGGGATAAGTATATCTACATGATCACACCCTTCAGATAAAACAGTGCATTGCTTAACACTGCTGTTATAAGGCAGAAATTGGTGTGGCGGTGGGGCCGCCGGGGTCGAACCACAAAGAGTTCTACCACCAATTTCTCCTATATTACCATTTTAAATAGTATAGCTACTATTACAGCCATTTTCTATCTTTACTATTAATACTTCAAATAATTTGTTACATAATTTGAAGAACTGAATAAACACAATATAACAAAAGCATTCACAACAAAATACGAATGCTCGTATTTACATACGAAAATAATCTCATAAACAAGCAGAGTTGAAACTATACACTAACTAACCTACGTTGTACGAGTGCATTTGGTTGTACTAACGTAAGAACCATTTATTATTAGCTACTGTGTCTTAATTCGCTATTGCAGTCGACTGTACAATTACTCGGAGTTAAATTAGTTTTACGAGTGGCAACGGGTATGACGCGCTCGCACACATCAAACGGCGAACTACACTCATTGTTACTTGTTTATTATTGGATCCCATCAATCGTTTACGTTACATGAATGTAGGTCCCTCGTTTTCGTAACCTTGTTCCGCGTTAATGTATTACCGGCAACTAATAATAGCAAGGAAGGTGGTAAAACCCTTTGTGGTTTGACTCTGGTGGCACCACCGCCACTCCTTTCTCTGCCTAATACCAGCAGTGTTCAGCGCTGCTGTGTTCTGGTTTGAAGGGTGTGGCAAGGGAGACTTACTATTCCGAGGCGTTCCAACTTAGACGTCAGGGGTAGCAACTGTGATTACAAATGTCAATTGGCGGCAGTAGCCACTTACTATCAGGTGGCATGCTTTATGCTACTTCCTTAATATAAAGAAGAGCAAATCAGGGTTCCTCGTTTTCGTAACCTTGCTCCGCGTTAATGTATTACTGGCAAGTAGGTATCTAGTTCGGTCATAGCACATGTTCCACTCCTCTTACGCTACGCCCTGAATAAAATAATATCAAACGATGGAACCGGCTAAACCGAACGAATGCGAATGGCCGGTACACAATACGGACGTGGATGTTTATCGGTGTCATCGGGTCATCAGCTGCCGAACAATGCGCTCGCTCCACCGAAAGTATTGCATTGCGTTAATTATTCGTGTCAGGCAGACGAATGTGAAGCGAGAAATCCATGCCGGCCAGCCTTGGTGACCTATTCGTGTATACCTAATCGATCTAATTAGTTACCGATTTGGTTTCACTTTCTGTTCCCATTCTGCTACGCGGTAACTTTAATCCGTGAACAGCCTTGGCTCCGAATTCGTCGGACCGAATTGCGACTCGTTTGATGCGTGTCGTTTGTCGTAAATCATTACCAATTAATTCGTTCTTGGACACACAAAAACATTTCGGCTCTCATCGGTTTCGACTGAAGATTTAATGTTTGCAAATATTGGTTAAGAGGTCGGGTATCGGTAAACCAGACGCCGGCGACAATTCTCACGACGCTTTAACCGTCTCGATCCGGGGTTCTTATGAATAAATGCACGTAAAATTTTATTGTTGCGTTGACACCGATAGTTAGGTTAACGCTAAAGGGCCGATCAAAAGAAGTGGAAATGTGCGTTGAGGCTAGAAAATCGGAACAAGGCGCACCATATATGGCGAGAGAAGAGTCGCTTCTTAACGATAAAGCTTATTGTCGAAGTATCCGAATAACGGTCGAGATGGCATAAAAAAGCTTTTCAGTTGTGTCCATCCTGCGTAATTGGCGGGTCCATTTGGAATGCAGACTGACGAAGATGCATCTCAAAAGGAAAAACGGATAACCATAAACGGCTCACCAGATGCCTCATATTAAAATAGAATTTAAATTTAATAGCGGCCGCGAATCGAGAAACATTCGCCGATTCGGATTTATTTTTTGCGAGCTGGAATGTGCGCCGACTTATTTTGTAGTGACACAACATTTTATCCTTAAAGCGTAGGTAGTGTGGTGTAGGAGAGAGTTGGCTTTGATCTGTTTATTATTAATCTGGTTCGTAGACGTCGCTCTCGCTTCGACTTTTAAAAACCGTGAAATTGATCTACATGACAGTAATTACGTGGTATCGTGGACTAGATACACACAAATGTCACGACATTTAAATGGCCGTCGGTTAAGGTGGCTGTTTAACGGTACGACGATCATAACATTATCCACGTACTTTGAGTGGCGATCCTCATCAGCCCCTTAACGCAGGAATGTAAATGCTTCGAACCACTTCTAAGAAGGGTGAGCTCTCAAAGTTTATTGGGTCATAACCTCGTAACTCTTACTCGTAAAATATTTCCTTGAAGAACATTTTACTATTGCGCGATAGGAAGCGATTAGCTTGGAACAACGCCGAATAAACGATCGTATTTGACATCTCATCTTGGAAGCTTTTAAATAGATTCCTTTAGAAGTTAAACGTTCGGAATGACCACTTACGAGGCGTCCATTTTCTGTGCAGGGTGTGATTTACAGATATCAAGTTTTACTACCAGGCTGTTGGTTAGATGTTGCCTTATACGGGCGCGACCGTTTACCTACTTCACCCCGCTCTAATGCAGGTCAAGGCTTCTCAACTTTACCTTTCAGCGGTTCACGGACATCTTCCACTTTCAAATGTTAACCTCAATTACTTTTCTAAGGAGCTCTGGATTTATTATTGTTTCTATAACCATTCCGCTTTTTATTTTAAATTGCATTGATATATTTTCAAAAAATATTTTTCTCTTAGTTGTTATATGTATTGAATTATACAAATTCACACGTTGGTTGAATACAAATCAAAGTGTTGAAAAATGTTTATCTTATCATAATTTATAAAATAAATATTGGATGAAAAAAATAACACAAAATGCTCCAAAATGCCGTAAATCTCCTTTGTTAGTTTATTGTAAATATCTAGTTATGACAGTTGCTCTTTCTACGTAATGGTTTTTTTGTTTCCTTTTTTCATAAAAAGTACTGGCATCAACCTAAAGCGATCTCATAAGTAAATAACCGGTCTAGTTTTTGCAACTCTCGTTCCTCGGCGATCCGTTTTTTATCAAGGCGACCACCGCGAGTCGTATCGTATAAATGCGATCTTACTCCGCACCGGAGTAAACTTGGCCGGTGCAGGTGAGCGCCACATCTCTTTTATGGTATCATTGAAAAAACGACACCTGGCCCTCCCCATATTAGCGCAGTCGTAGCGAAAGGTGTCGTAAGTCGCAACCTGCCTCGCTCGAGACGAATAGCCCTAAGGTACCGTTTATAGAGACGCGGGAACCGATCGCAGTGTAATGTGCCATTCACGCGTAATTGCGCTTTACGCGTTCACGGAACGATTTATTTTGTGGGTTTTTCATACGTGCCTCGGTCTATAGTCTATAGCACATGCATACAGCGCGCATAGAGCACCGTATCTCCATAAACGCAATCGAATGCTAATGCATTAGGTACGCCTAGAAGTCTCTGAGACAGAAATTAATTTTCTTGACGTTCCGTCTTAACCACTGAGATAGCTTACAGTCTTTATACATTTGTATTAGAAGCGATTTTCGCTCGCCCACAAAACTCATTTACCGCCACCAATCAATTAAATTCGCATCGGAGTTTTTCCTCGAATCGCTAAGTAATGGGAAAAGGGAGAAAATTCCATTTTATACGACCGGCTTATCTCCGAGATCTGGTCGCGCATTCCCGTATCGATTAAGACGAACGTAAAAGTTGTTAATCGTTCAACTTGTATTTATGTGGATTTGTTGAATGTAGCACCTTGTGGGCTTGGCGTTTGACTCACAGGTTTCGTTGACCATGTGGCGAATCTAAATCTTTAATGGACACTTCGTCTATATCATCGTTCGACGGCTATAGACAGAGAAACCAGTGAAATATTGCACTGCATCCATTATTCATTAATTAACCCACTATCGCTCGTGCCATAACGGGCCATCTTCGGAAGCTAGCTATCCATCGAGAGAATACATTCAAGCTAAATAGCTTAGAATGCTTGAAAACTAGTTACGCGGCAGATGTTTCTACAAGTGATTAGAAGCGGTCAACGACTTATCTATCGTCTATGCGAAACCGAGTTATGATCGGAGGCGCGAATCGAGTCGTTATCGAACTATGCGATCTTGAATATTGTTTATGTATAAAAATGTACAATTGTTGAATGTTAGAAAATAAACAAGTACTGACCATACGTGGTTTTTAGATTCGATTGGGCAGCGAATTTGAACCTCATTTAAACGATTATTTTTATTTGATTACGGAAACACTGAATATTTAAAACTTAAAAAGACAGCGAATGTTTCTCTTTTTAAAATTGTACGTAAATTAGCATATAAAATGCAGTTGATTTTTTTTAATACGTTCGAATCTCGTGCATTTTAGGTCAAAAACTTGCATTTATATTTAACTACAGATATTTATTGTATTTATGTTAATTTGTATTTATAGATAACGGCGAACATATTATGGACGTATGAATTATTCGCGATCGGTGTGAAATTCACTCTAGATAGAGTTGTAATCGTACAATCAATTTCGTTGGCATTCCAGTCAACGAAATGTTATTTAAATAATTTTAAATTAAAAGCCGCATTCCACCGTTACAAATGTTAATAAAGCATATTTGTTCCCGATACATATCCAAGGTCATATTATACTCGTAATTATAATTAATAATGCCGCGTTATCGCAAGTTCGATCGGAAACCTTCGATTAACTCATATTCAACCACAAACTTGATGGCGGATTTATATGTGATATTTGATATTTATGTGTAAATAAGCAAACTTTAATCAGAAAGTAACATATGAACATGTACCTCAAATGCTATTAAAGATTTAGTAACTCAATGGACTCCTAATGTGAAACGTTGGTTATTTAGATTCTACTTAACACGTAATATGGGTCAATCAAAGAGCTGTCCTATTTGCCGCATGGGTATCAGTTACTAATGTAACTTCCTGTATTTTTATATTTCTCATGATATATGTCCATGAACTAATTGTTAAGATGTGGTAATCCACATCTTAACAATTAGTTCATGGACAAGATGGTAATTAAAGCTTCTTTTAAGAAGCTTTTCATACATGCATTTTATTAAGAGATTATTG
>DWPV01000247.1:0-33844 GCA_018251915.1 Urbanus proteus proteus | reverse complement strand
TAGGATATTGAACTTAATGCTTTATGTTTTTGATTTGTACCAATTTTTTGTTTCTTTTTTTCTAATTCGTAAGGTAGAGACGTCATCGGATTCGATTACGCCATCAACGTGGATCATCTGCTATCGGCTTTAGTATTGCCAGATCCGCAATGATTAAAATCGGGACAAAAGGTAAAACAAATGGGAACTTAGGGTTAAAATGGGGACAAGCAAACAAAATAAGTTTTTTTAAAATAAACAAACTAACTCGTAAATAACGGATATCTCAAGAGAAAGAGCGATTATTTCGCGAAGATGCGACCAATCTATATAATTCAAACTGCGTTTTTGTGAGAATCGTGATAATGTCTGGTATTTTAATATATATTTTTTCAATTATTTTAATTACTTATTAATCACGTATATTTAGGGTACCAATAAATCGGGACATTTATCGCCCTAATCAGGTGTAAATCGGCACGCATCGATATTCGGGATGTCCCGCGCAAATCGGGACACCTGGCAACTCTAATCAGAGGTGTCTGTGGAGGAGGCTGTGGGCGCCTCAATGGGCTGACGTCATAACACGCTCCAGTTGCGACTTGTCTGTACTAGTCTGTCAAATGTGGTGTTGAGGTGTGTTCACATTTATCTTGGTTGCGGGTTCTACTGTGATACGGATTGTTAGCTACGTTGTTAGATTTGATGGATTGTGGCGGAGTGACCATACCGGTCTGACGCGCAAAGGGTCCCGGGTTCGATTCCCGGCCAGACAGACATCTAAATGATTAAGATTTCTGTTCTGGGTCTGGGTGTTTGTGTATTCGTGTATGTGTGTGTCCATGGCACCCACGATACAAGAGAAAATCCTACTGTGGGGTTATGATACACTTATAAGCGTTTTTTTACTCATGTTGAGTAACCAAATTTCCTTTAGTAATTATGTTTTATTTTTTAAATGCTTTGAATATATCATTCTACTATAATTATTTGGATAGATACGGTCTTGAAAATACTTTTAGTGAAAGGACCATTTGAATTGTTTTCCTAAATTGACTATCTTCGCAGTCGCAATTTGTTTTACACGATTTACAATTTTTGATTTGGTCATGATTGCAAGATCAAGGTTGCCAGACAACATAGAGTAATTAAAAATATAAAAAATATGTTACATCTACAACTAATTCAACAATAACATACACACTCTAAGTAATAATAGCTTTACATATACAATAGAGCCGGTGTGGGATCAGTAACCGGTCTCTTTACGCACAGACCTTTACGATATCTTACGCGGTTGCCACCGAGTTTTTTGGCACTTGTTCCGATATTTCCGCCGCCGTCTGCGGGTCGCTCTGAACTTTCTCGTTACTCATCGCGGCTCCCATTATGCAATTTGCTTTTTTCTGCACATTTTATTTCGAGATTAATAGCGGTGATGACAATTTTATCAACCTCGTCGTAACATGTATCTATAGGTCTCAGGACGTAACAGTACTTAGTTTCAATTGGTGCAGTCTCAGAATATACCTCATTTTTCTTGATTGTATTAAGTTTGATTATGGTCATTCTTCAAAACTTTATAGCCTATCATCATCCAGTTTCTAAATAATTGATGGGATCATAACTTTTATTAAGCACTTAAACTATGTGTAGTTAAATCAAGCTGTCAAATTATCTCTGTTTAATTGTTATCATTAATCGTCGCGGGAAGTCTTAATATACGTGGAAGCGGCTAGATGCCCATCAGAATTCTAGCTTATCTCTAGACTGCTTTTTGCTCATCAGTTTTCTCACGAGCAATTGTGACTTAATTATTCTCGAATTTAACCGACTTGCTATACCGGGAACGAGTACGAAGTAATAAGGAAAATGTTTATACCAATAAATAAAACCGTATAGGTACTTGTTCGTTGTATAGAACACCTGCTAACTTCAAAACCTAAATTACATGTCTTGTGTCTAGATACATAGGTGAGAAATTATTTTAAATATGCTCAATTTGTAGAATTTTAGCTAGGATATTTCTATGAGCTTCAAACACTTCAGCAGAAAGAAATCGAGAGTTATATTGGTCTAGGAAAGAAAGTTCCTTTGAAATAAAAAGGACGACACTTAAGTTATTCTAATTTGGAGAAAATATATAAATAGTACACACATCGACAGACGACTGTGACGGAACTCACTACTATTTTTACTATCTCGATGACGTGTTATGACACCTAACCGTTTTCAGCGTCGCTTTTTTCGAGCATTGCTGCTTCTTACGTACCAAAAATATTTGGATCTTAGTATATTTTCGTTCGTGAAAGATTTGGCACTTGCAGTATTAACGGCGCTGATAAACGTATACCGTTTTCAGGAGTCCATAATTCTGTCGACTTCAAAGCAATGGAGCATCTGAGTTACGTTCCTAAGAAGCTCCCTCGTTTACCTCATTCTGTTACTTATAACATGGTTAGATTGAAAATCAGAACTAGATTGCACTGACGCTTTTAATTTTGACCTGAATATGCTTCGAGTTTTCATCCAATGTTACTTTGCTTCCAGATTGTTTATACAATAGCCAAAGTCAGGTCAATATGCTATCTGCGTTGTGGAAATCCTTGCTACGATTTACCGTAATAATTCACTCTTATATTGTAAACAATCATTCTTCATTTGTAGTCTGTATTGTCTAAACTCCAACTCAATAATAGAGGAATTCAAACTTATAGCGCACTAGATGATCCAAAATTCTCAGGAGTTAGCGAAGATATATTTACTAGTTTCAATAATCTATCGAAACCGAAATATGAATAGAGATATAGTACTTTTGTTTATTGCCTTTTGTATGACGAAACAACATAGAGTCAACAATCTACCATGCGGCAATAGTTTACATGCAAACTAACTATTTACGGCAAACGCAGATACAGTCAAAAGAGAAGATAGATTAATAACGTCACTAATCTCTTTTATCTAAAACCCACACGGATATAAAAATAACTTTTCACACGTGCTTCGTTGAAGAAATCCGAAGCGAACCGTCTACCGAAAGAGCAATAAAATGTGGAAAAAGAAAGATGCCTGTATCTCGAGGAATAATTTAATTTTCAAGCCGACTCTTTTCTTATCCAACTTACTGACCGTTTATATTATGAAGGGTGCATAAATGAGTACGTGCGCACGTTTAGTGCTGGTATGTTTTGCTACGGTGACCACGATGCTGCTTCGACCACTATTTACACGGCGCCTAAAATGGATTCATAATGGCTACTTGTTCGTACGATACACCTGCCATCGCATATTTGTTTGTTAGCATTAAAATTTATTGCATTTGTACGCCGCGCGTGTATCGTACGTTTGATACGTTGAGTTCTTTTTGTTGCGATTTCATGTTACCGTCAAATGCTTTGATGTTGCGTCAGTTATATTCAAATTTTATTTACTGTCGTTGTCGAAAATACAAGTTATGACGAAATAGCATGAAATTTTAAGATATTAAGTGAAGATAATGTTACAACTAATCATGCAAACCACATAGAAGTTGACATATCATCGATCGTGCGTGCAGTCATCGAGGAAAACTCTGAACATAAAGCAGATGTACCTTCAAGTAACGTCACTCGCGTATCGACGACACCTCAACTACCATGCGATGTATCACCTTACTAAATCACAAAGCACTCACTGTAACCGGGCTTGTAGACCGCGCGGATCCTCTTAATTAACTTGCCAGTCCTTCGCAAGGGAGGGCCGAGGGCCACGGCGGCGTGGCCTCGGCGCTCCGCGAACACGAGATAGTTCCTCCTGTTCTTCAACGGCACTTCGAATCGTCCCGCGCACTCGAGGGGATCCTGGGGGAGCTTCAGGCGGATGACCGCGTCCTCGCGCGGCCAGCGGCCCTGCCTGCGGAAGACGCGGCGGACCTGCACCGTGGCGGCGTCCTTGGCGAGGGACTGCACGCGCGCCTCGAAGGCGGCGGGGGCTCGGTAGGCGCGCCAGGCGACGTCCGCCCTCTCGCAGTAGAGGCGGCGCGGCGCCGCCAGGCCGCCAGCGAGGCACAGCAGGGCCCAGCAAAACGCCGCGCGCCCGCACGTCTTCATCGCGCCATCGCGCTCGCACGCTCACTGCGGTGCAGCGACCCTCGCACGTCGGCGGCCGGCGCGCGACTGGCCCCTCCGCTGAATCACGCCCCGCCTACACCAAAATAGTCTCGATACTGGCCACGCGCCGATTTATCTCGCCCGATGATTAATTTGCGAGTGGCGATCGTAATTAGCGGCGGGTTAGCGCTTGCTCGGGGTGCTGCGCCGCCGATAGGGGCGACTCTTATCTCTATCACTAATTCACTATGGGATAAATCAATTTCATACGGTCGGCGTTTGGAGTGATAGCTTTTATTACAACTTTTAGATTTTGTTTCCTAAATTGTTTGTCGATGGTTAGTAGGACACATTTTCTTTACTTACATAATTTTCCTATTTGTTTACATCTTTTCGCACATACATATTAGGTTTCTAAATATGGTGCACAAATAAAAAAATATGGATTCAGATAAAAGTTTACTTAATTACCGCTTAGTTGAAGCAAGTAGAGCTACTTTGGGATTGATACAATTAAATTAGTACAACCACGTTTTTCTTATAATTTAAACCGCCTTTATAAATCTCAATGTATGCCTCTACATCAGCTACTTAAGGTAAAAAACTTTCAGCAAAATCGACTTTTACTGTTAAGTTACACACACAGCTTCGCAGCAAAGTAATCTGTCCTACTAGATTCGTAAGATATAATAAAAAGTAATAAACAGAACTACATGATTTTTATTAAATTAAATTTATCTGTCTCACCGCAGGTATACCTGAAAGATATTAAAAATCTTCTTATAACAATTACCGTTTCTAATAATCTCTACAATTTAAACGTTTATAATATATTAATTAAATGTATCTATTCATACTGAATTGCGAATACTTACTTTGTCTTCACTATCATGCCTATTTAAAAAGGTTTGAAAGGTAAGGATTTGGTGTACCTTATTCTTTTACTTTCTACATCCTGTGGGATTCCTCTTTTACCTCTACACTGATGATCCAACCAAGTAATTTATTCACACATAATATTTAAAAAAATATTTTATGTAAATTTAAACCTACATGCTATAAAAATACTGTATATCAATCTATTTGTCTAATAGTATTTATAATCGCCTTAAAATCAGAAATAAAACACAATCTGCCCATGGTAGAGTCCTCCCTCCAATAACTCACCAATAAATTTCCAAAATCGACAGGATACCAGCTATACACAAATAACGTTTTCAAAAACGACTTACACATTACGAGAGATATTTAAAACCTTACAGGAAGGCTGTCTAACGACTTTCACCGCGTAGCCGCTCTACGACGTTGTAGCGCGTAGGCGAAGCGTAGCCGTCTAAGGCTTGCTCTGTAAGGTGCTAGTCATTTTATGTCCTACTGATGGGCCTGTACCTTAAATAGTACTCTTCCTCTCTTCCCGTGGATGCCGAAGGGAACTAGGGGATGAAAACCAGGAGACGGGTTGCCGCGTCTTCTTGTGCTAAGGTACCAATGTTTTCTTGTGTATTACCAACACCCTCTTCGGTCAACGCCGAGCATGCCAGGCGGGGCAAATTAGCATAAACCTCCCTTAGAGGATGCCTATAACCTCGGTGTATGTCCTACAATTGAACACTAGGAAAACATCTAGTTTTAATGATTTTGTTGTTCTAGCCTGGAATTGTAAAGAAAGGTTTGTGAGGGGTTAAACCGTTTTTTTTGTCAAATCTGATATAAGTGTCTTAAAAGGTATAACAACTGTTATCCAATGATAGCAACCAAATTTTTCCAATTAAACTAGCTTTTCAACTAAGGAGTGCCTTAAATAACAAACATAAAAACGTGTATGGACTTGTAACTTGATTTATTCATATTTTGATCACATTTACAATTATACATATGTATGTACGTACATTACAATTATTTAATAAATAATTACAAAAAAATACATATTAAGCAATTTAATTTAAGCGTTTATTTTAGACATATTTATATATTTAACGATGTAATACATATCGTAAAATGTTACATAGTACGTGTTATTTACACAACTTCAAATAACCATCCAAGTTATCTATTAGTAAAGGCTCATTATACTGTTCAAATCACCACACTTCCCGAAAGCGTCGCTCACACCGACGCGACAAAAAAAATACGTTCGGAAACGAAAGTATGAGGGATTCTCACACTTTTGTACGACAAGATCGAACGGTGTATATGGCAGACGATTCTGTACATTTTAAAATATTGTAGTAGCAAACCAGTATGCAGTACACCTAAGTGGTAAGGTCAGTGGCATTTGCTGCCCATGGACATCTGTAATGAACCCTGATCTGATACCTGATAAGATCAGAGGTTGGGTTCATTCTGATGTTGCCAACAGATGTGTTTCTAACTAGACTAGAACACAGCAGCACTTAACTGCTGGTATTAGGCAGAAATACGGCATAAATAACGATATAATTGCTGTAGTAGTAATTTTTAGGTAACTTTTATGTAGCCAAGTAATAAAAAAACAGACAAATCTGACAAATAAACCGTCATTGTTATAACCGTCACACCGTAATTATTAAAATGTTGAGTTTAATGTATGTAATCAGCACGATTGACTTGCGTGGTAGTTGCTACCTACTCTAGCCTGAATGCTTTGTATTGTTTTTTGTATCACGTATCTTCGTGATCTACCTACGGAACCCTAATAATCCTGCCTGACCTAACGGTCCACTAGCAATTTGCCTCACATCCGGCTCGGAAAAAAGACAAAAACGGAAACACCCCTACACTGACACCCCTAAATACTTACCTGGATTCATTCATAAGTATGAATGACCGCTTTAGAAAAAAAGGACGGTGGCACGGTTACCTTTTGTACACATCATCCCACAAGTTCTGATGAATGAGGAACATGCCAAAGGATTTTGTATCCTATTTCGTTTGAAGTAAGGATTGTGTGACAGACTTTTTTGGGCAGTTGTAACGCACGTGCTTTAGGTACCTAGTTAAGCTTTGTCACACCGCGCCGTAATACGATTTGAATGAATGACTCTCTCTTGAATGAATTTGTCATCTTTTTTTTAAGCATCGGTGTGGTATTTATGTCCAATGGTATTAAATGAGCGCAATTTATTTTTTCTTACCACATTTATTTTTGTATCGAAATTAATTGCATTAAAGGTATTTTTATTGTAATTAAATTTGATGTATTTATTTAACATATTTTTAGAGTTATATGTATTTATCTCTATGCATTTCAGTAATGTAATTGTAATAAGTTTTATTGTAATTTTTTAAGAAATAACAAAAAATACAAACTTAAACAATAATGTTTTTTGCTTAAAACATTAGCAAAAACGCAAAAATACAATAGCAATTAATAAATTATTAGAATTGTTTGCATTAATAAGATTAAATTCACAGATAAATGTCTGTGATTCAATGCCACTAGTAAGCTAATGCTATATTTTGCTTCGTAAACATTAATTATGACATTTTATTAAGTATTTGAAACCACAACGTAACAAAGATCTTTATTTGAGTACTTAATTAGATTAATATTGATCTTTGGCTACTTGTATGAAATAAGTTGACTATATTCTTCTCAAATATGTATCAATTCATGTGTAATAACTATTCTTCAACTAATATACATATGTACGTACCTATTATAAATAATAATATACCTTCAAACTTTAATGTTCTCTATGTTGCTCGCTGTATTTGGCTTTTGTTTCTTTGTTCGTGTGTGTGTGTTATTGCGAAAGAAAAGTAGAATTTATGAATGAAAGATTCGCTGTACCTGTATTTACTACCTTAGAAAAAATGTTGAAGCAACATCTTTACGTTAAACAAGAGGTTGTAAAATTGTAAGGTTTAAATACATGTTGGCTACGTTACGTTACTATTATTTGGCTAAAGTTATTGCGAATGTTAGCATATTTTAAATTAAAATCTTATCTAACGTATTCTAGTTTTACTAGTTTTATTAGGTTTTTTACTCATTTGAACACTGGAGTAATAAAATTTTGTTTAAATAATACCTTTTAAAAATAGTAACTCCATTTTTCAAACATGTACATGTATGTAGTCACAAATAATGTGATAATTTTATGTATATGGAACATTGTTTTAATAGAAGAGAAAAAAAGTATTTCCTACAATTGATGTTTTGATGTATTGTTTCATTTATTAAATCAATTGTTGTAATTGAATTAAATAAAATTTATAAATATAATTGTAAACATTCCACTATTATTTTTTAAAATAATAGTTTTTAGTGTATTAATATTTTCTACTGTTTTTCCTTTTCTAAAATTAGAAAGTTTATTGGACGCTCTAGGAATTATTGGTCAGTTTATAGTTAGTGTTAAAATGACACTATTTGTTGTATAGAAACCGAACACTATCGCAAACAGGTAACCGAAATCCATACCCGTATTTACTTAAGGTTCACCATAATACAAATAAGCTAAATATTATCTATTCTACAATACAATAGATGTAGTTCATTGTTACCTTGTTTTGTTTTTTGTTGAACACGTGTTAGTAATTAGCAAGGTGTGAGAAAGATTTTTTGTGGATTTTTTATGCTTTTGTTTCTAAATCCTTAGCGGTGTGACCATAGAGATATTATACTTAGAATAGGAGAGTCGAACAGACCTATCAGTGTAAATATCCAATAAAAAATAAAAGATAGAAGATGACCTATAGTTAACTTTGTTTAATCACTTTATAAGATTAGGTAGTCTTAATTGCTTTCTATTTTTTTCTATGGGAATTTTAAGCTGGCTCTTCTTTTCTAAGTATGATATCTCTATGGCTGTAACAGATGGTCGGTGGGATAATTGAAATATAAGTTACGGGTGATGTACTTAGTGTTAGTAGTAGGTACATTTTGACCATATGGCGGGGTTTTTTGTCTGGCTAAGTATGGGTCTAGAGATCAAACATGATAATGAATGGTTTGAATGGAATTAAGATTGTGGTTCCAGGTAACAAATCTGTAGTTTACCTAAGCTAACTATATGGGATGTACACATCTGAGAACTACTTAACCTGTAGCACTATATCTTTAGGTCGTCTATAGATCCAGTCACAGTAACAGCCAGTCAATAAATCAGATTAAACTTAAGCTTCATATTATAGGCATCAATTTTTAAGAAGGAACCTATAATGTGCGATAAAAGTTTTTTTTCATCTGAAAGTCAAGCAAAGCAAGCTTAATATTTTAGGATACTCAGAGTTTTAATTAAAAAAGAAACAGATAGTTTAAAGTTTAAATAAGATATTAAATACAAAAATCATAAAAAAAATTGCTAATATCCAATTCTACTAGAAAAATACAAGTATGACTCGTGCTGTTAATAAGTAATGATTTGCTAACATCCTATTCTACTAGAAAAATACAAGTATGACTCGTGCTGTTAATAAGTAATGTTTTGCTAACATCCTAATCTACTAGAAAAATACAAGTATGACTCGTGCTGTTAATAAGTAAAGATTTGCTAACTTCCTATTCTACTAGAAAAATACAAGTATGACTCGTGCTGTTAATAAGTATTGATTTGCTAACATTCTATTCTACTAGAAAAATACAAAAATGACTCGTGCTGTTATTAATTAATGATTTGCTAATATCCAATTCCACTAGAAAAATACAAGTATGACTGTGCTGTTAATAAGTAATGATTTCTACTAAAAAAATACAAGTATGACTGTGCTGTTAATAAGTAATGATTTCTACTGGAAAAATACAAGTATGACTGTACTGTTAATAAGCAATGATTTGCTAACATCCTATTCTACTAGAAAAATACAAGTATGACTGTGCTGTTAATAAGTATGATTCGTCTCTACGTGATGTTCCGTATAATGTAGCAGGCCGGCTACCAGTGGAGCGCCGTTTGGTTAATCTCCTTCACGCCTGCGTAAATATAACTCGCGTACTCTTGCGGCGCTACTATTGTAGCGTTGTATTTATAGTCACTCGAATGTACACATAAATACGAGTATGTGGTGAAAAAAATATTCGTTTGTGTAAATAAAATATGTATTGATTATTTGTAGTAGATATAAAAGTAATAACAGGAGATGTTAATGCTTTTTTTAATTAATAAAAAATGCATGAATACATGCATTTAATTCATTTAATGCAAGATTAAATTAAAGAAAAATCGTATTTAAAAATAATAGTCATACTTGCTCAAAAATCGAATGGAAATATCCTAGAGTCTACACTTTAGGACCTAGAAGTTATGGTAAAGATTTTAGAAATACAAAACATATTAACAAAAAGCGAATCTATATAAAAATTATTCAAATAAGAAAAATAGAAAAAGAATATTAAGTATAAGGACAATTAAATGTATTTAATATAGGTATTACAAGTATTGTAATGTAAAAATTATTAGTTTTAACAACCTGATCGGTTTAGTTTGTAATCAGCTTCCGTCAGATATGTATTTTTGAAATAATACTTTATGAAATTGCCAGAAAAATTATAAATAACGTACGGTGATATTTTTATTACCACTTGAATGTACCGTATAGACATCTATAACAAATAATTATACAATCTATTAATTTAAAATAATAAAATAACGTCATCAAAAAATTATGAACGGAAATAATAAAATCGAGAATCGTGTGAGTGAAACACGTAGTAACTCATCACTGAGTGCTCTCACCTTTGTAGGTATCTCGTGACACTGACGCATTTTAAACTTCCACTCTAATCCGACAGAGGGCGCCGTGATTACTCCACTGTTTTTATAAAGCCCAAGAACGGAAGGGATCTTCAAAACTCGGATACCCTTCACATTAGTGTAAAAGTATAGTGAGAAATGTAACATTTTAATAACGTTTTCTACACTCATAGCCCCACAGTAAGATTTTCTCCTGTGTCGTGGGTGCCATGAACACACACGTACACGAATAAACAAACACCCAGACTCAGAACAGAAATCTAAATTTTTCATTTAGATGTCTGTCTGGCCGGGAATCGAACCCGGGACTCATTACCACTATGGTAACCGTTCCGTCACGCGGGTTGTTAACTAGTCATTTAAAGCACTGTAGTGGGTAGGAATACATTAAATTCGTTCTAACTTAGTCCTCAGTGGTAGCAACAAATCGGTTTCTGGTAGGACTGTGCTTTTATATGGAATTGATACAGTCCATGGACGGCAGTAGCCACTTACCATCAGGTGGGCTGCATGCTTGTTTGCTACTTCTATATTAAAAAAATAAAAATGAATAGAAAAAATGCGTATTATATTTATTACTTAAACTATTAATAATATGCCAAACAAACATGTTTATTTGTCACAATTGTTATTATTATGTACGCAAACGTGGGGATTCCCAAATCTATTAATAAAATTAAACCATGCAATAATATAGGTACTATTGCCGCGGAAAATGTACAAGCAAATAAAATGTATTAAAACTCTGTTTAAGTTAAGATATAAACATATTCAATTCAAGCAAATCAACTCAAATGCATTAAACAAATTAATAATAACCAATTTAGTTATACATTGACTTCGTAAATGTTTTTTAATTTAAATGTGAACACATATAAATTAAATATGCATTTTATTAAACTTACACTAAAACATACGCTAAATAAAATTAATGCAGTGATCCAATCAAAATATAACTTTGAGATAATTTCCGTAATGTAATACTGAATGCAAGTGTAATATAATGTAAGTCTTAAGTAATGTAATTTAAGCAGTTAGTCGAGTGGGTTACTGGCTGCACTGTCATGTTGCGGCGACTTAATTATTGTCCTTAATATGAAAGCAGTGGAGTCGAAATGATTAAAGTTCGTTTTTCATTATTTTCTTAGGATTTTATGTAAGCTTTTTAATATGAAGTATGTTAAACATAAACACCATTATTTTAATATTCACATCATCTGGCATACGTTGTGAATTATAAATAAATGCATGAAAACATTAATTTTAATAATTAACACGGATCTTTTCAAGATTACAAATAGTTTTATACCATAGTTTTTTAATCTAAAACTATAAATATAATTTTAGTTTGTACAGATATGTACTTCATATAGACTTTATTGTAATTATTATAGTTTATCAGTAATTTTGTAAAACAAAATAAGTATTTTTTATATATTTTCAATACATATCCTGTTACATTGTATATTTGTTGGATGTTTGCAAGTTTATTGTTTACCTTTAATTATTCTACTTAAAAATTTAAAGTGAGCAATAAAAATGAAAGTCAAATATGAAGTTTATGTATTCATTGGATTTTAATCGTAACATGATTTTATTTCCACGTAATTTTATTTTTGTTACCGACGACTCCATGCCACTCCTGCGCGGGATCCCCACACCTGTGCGGCGAGCAGTGAATGATGACGGACTTGGGCCAGAATATAGAATAATATGGAATACCTCAAGATGTTATTTTCATAAATTCGGCGGGTGGCCCTGTGCCGCGGGCGTCTTGATAACCGGCTTGCGAATATTGGAAGCTAAGCGATACGGAAATTATGGTAAAATTAAATTTTACTTTATTATGTATTTTTTAACTATTCCGTTTTTGGGGTGGCACTTCGGTTTAAGAAGCGTTTATTTGAGAAATTTATATTTAACGCTGAGACAAGGTGAAATTTTTAAATGTGGTACTACTGTTTTTCTATGTAATTTATGGTGAAACTTAAGGCATCGGTCATTTATCGGTTGTAGAACTGTGGTGGTGTAGAACGGTGGAACTGCTTGTAACTGTCATATCACTCTGCAAATTTGAACAAATCAACGTAAGAACGATGCTTTAGCAAACGAGTGAGATGCTTTTCGGTGGTAGATTAAGAAAAAATATTGTGTTCTATACAAATGCATTTCATTACATTCCAAACACGAATGGAAGACCTCTACCATCCTTCACGTATAAATACACCATACAGGAACACACATGATGCAAAGCTATGTAAAGTTTAGCTGTCAATGTGCCCAAGATTTAACTTAAGGGAGGTCATCAGTACTTGAGAGCGATTTTAATCGGGCATTTCACCGATCGATTCTGATCGACATTTAACATTTTTAATACTGATTGCAGCCGCGCCTAGCTTTTGGAGAATGTTTGTTCCAATACCGCCAATATTTGCCATATATCAGTAGATTATACGCATGTTTTAATTATCACATAACATAAAACAAAGTCGCTTTCCGCTGTCGGTCCCTATGTATGCTTAGATCTTTAAAACTAAGCAACGGATTTTGATGCAGTTTTTTAATAGATATGGTAATTCAAGGAAGGTTTATATGTAATTTAACACGTGCGAAGCTGCGGACAAAAACTAGTTTTAATATATGACTTAGTTACAGCTACTTTGCATAATCTTTTTGTATGAGATACAAGGTTGGATTAGTGGCTGGTCGTTTATTTTTGATTTACTTGATTACATTTAATCAAATCATATCAAAAAATAATAAATTAAAGAACTGTAAAATAAATAATCAATCGCATAGGTGGTAGAGAGTCCAGCGTTCAAAGATCAGTCACCTTTCCGATTTTTGTAATTTATTTTGTACATTGAAAATATTAATACATATTCTATCGATGAAGAAATACATTTCATAGAGACCTATATTCTTGACGGATTACTAAAATACAATTTCTTAAAGTTATGTGCAAGTAGATTTTGCGGATACGCGTTAAGTTACATATAAACCTTCCTCTTGAATCACTCTATCTATTAAAAAAAACCGCAGCAAAATCCATTGCGTGGTTTTAAAGATCTAAGCATACATAGGGAGAAACAGCAGAATGCTACTTTGTTTTATACTATGCGCTACTATAAAAGTGCTATTAATTTTAAAATCCAGTAAATTTTAGCTGGAATTTAAATATTCCATCTTGAGATATAGAATGTTCAGTAAAACATAGCTAACATGGTAAATGTGTAAACTAAAAACGATATTTCACCGACTTCACCGTAACTCATTGAGTCTCATTATAACGTAACTGTCCCATAACAGAATGAAATTACAAAAAATGAATATTGATAATTATCATCAATTTTATTCTAATTTGTTTGTAGCGAGTTTTTTATTCCAAAAAATAACTGTCATACAAAAAGGTACAAAACAAATAAAATTCCTCAGAAAATGAATTAAACAGCAATTATCAAGCGTAGCTAAATGAAAACTTTGTTATGAATTTTCTTAAAATATAGCAGTAATAATTTCGCATTTCTTCGACGATTTCTATGTAACTAATTGATGTTTAACTCCTGGGGTGAAGCTCAGTTTATTAAGAAGCGGAGATAATTAAATTAAGCGGGTTTCTTTGACGCCTGCCCGGATAATATTTTTATTAAGATTTCTGAGAAGAGGCGTGAAGTACTAGCGTTGTCAAACGTTTGATAGATAGTCGATAAAAATCTAGCATAAGACTTAACGTCTACATTCCAAAATTTTGTATTACAAGAATTAAATATAAATTACGATGTGGGTCGACGATGAAGTTAAAGGAACATCAATTACTCGTAGGAAAGCCATTTTTATTTTCAGCAAGACATTTTTTTAAAACTACTGAAACAAATTTTCCTACCACTAAAATTTTCCTACCACTAATCAAAGACATAGGTACAAAGTACTAACATTAGATTTTATCTCGAAAATATGAAGTGTTATTCGGTAATTTTTGAAACAGCGAATAGAGTTGTGTCACGTAAGTTGTATTAAATAAAAATATTGCAAATGTAACCTTTCTCTTATGAAATCGACTAAATTTAATAATGAACAAAAATATCGATATCGACAGTTATCCCGCATGACATTTTTTCGTTTCAAAGGTGATAATGTTGAAGTTTGAAGCATCGCGTAATTATATTAAAGCCTCCGAGCGGGCAGCTTCGTAATCGAGGAAATTGTGCGGAACCAATAAACAAGGAACAATTAGTCGGGCATTTACGGCATTTTGTCCAACATTTAGCCCGGGCATTTTGTCAAAACAACCGCTGGGAACTCAAATTAAATTGCACTATGCTTTGCGTAGTTTTATGGTGTCTGGTTGAAATTATGTGTATGTATGTAGATTGTTTAGGCATTCAGCCTATATTTTAAAGTAGATTAGGTATACGTTTTTATTTACTGCAAAAAGCCAATTGATTTGTCAAATCCACACCATTACTTTTTATGTCATGAAAGTATCAAAATACTCACTTGCAGACTTTTATAAAATGTTATAAAATGCCAAATAAGCCTTTAATGCCTAAGTTTTAATACCTATACAAGTGTTTCTGCCTTATTACTTAAAGCTTACCTTAAAACAGCACTATACCTACTTCTGATCTAGGACAAACTGTTTGTATGACCGCATCAATAAGATCAATAGCATCAATAATATTGATTCAATACGATCCTTGGATACGGTCATTGATTGTTATGAACACCGATATTAAAATATGTATAAATTGTATCTTTGTTTATTTTTATGTAGTTACTTAATCTTTTTTATGGACTCACGTATAAAAATATAGGTACAATATTAACATGCGAAAAATACGCTGAAATGTGTAAATCCTGACGTGTTTTTACGGGTATTATTACTAAAGTCACGAGCTTGCAAATAATTATATACACATTACCACTGCAGGCAGAACATGGAAACTTTCCATGTGGTGGCACTCACGCCACCTGGTGTAATCCACTGTGAACTTGCATCTACTGCAATATAATTAAACATAATTTACGCAAACTCTAGATTTAGCTAACACGAAATTTTAATGTTAGAGAAATTCTTAGAAATTTTAAATTTTACTTGACGGACATGGTATAATTATTTGTAATATGTTTAAATTATTTGGCATAATTCCCGGTAAAATATAATAGCGACACAGCCACAGCATAAAGAAAATGCGTAGACGGAGAAATTTTGTAAGAAAATGTATAGCTTCATTCACATGGACTAAATTTTTTATATGATCGAAGTAGCAAATAAGCATGCAAACCACCTGATGGTAAGTGGCAACTGCCATCCATGGACATCTGTAATCAACCCTTGATAAGATCAAGGTCCTACCTAAGGTTGACCACAGATGCGTTGCTACCCCTGAGGACTGAACGTCGCGGATAAGTATATCTCCCTAACCCCACCCTTCAGAATAGAACACAGCAGTACTTAATACTGCTGTTATAAAGCAGAAACAGGTGTGGCGGGGGTGCCGCCGGGGGCGAACTACATAAAGTTCTACCACCTTTGTTTTGTTTGACCGTACTACAGAGTGGGTTTAAGCCACAACGCAACCATTTTAATATGGTTTGACAACCATATCAGAGCACGGTGTTAACTGTGTTTAAATATGTATTACTTTTTGATTTTTTAACGCAGATAAAACCGCGGGGATCTGTTATAAACAATACATATATAAAATTTATTCCGTAAGAATAAAGTGAAAGTTAAAAATAAAAGAGAAGAGTATGCTAGCTAAAACATATTTAAAACAGCATCATACATTAAAAAATCATAAAACACGCCACCGTTACAAGTTGATTTCTTCCGCTGCAAAATACTCCAACCAAATTGAAAGCTAAATGCTGAATAAAGTTATTTGCCATGAATGCCTCCGGGCACAAATTTCAATTATTGTCGCATCCGAATAGTTCTGTAGGGGTGTGAAGTACATTCGCACTCATAAGAATATCTGTTTTAAACTTTATTTCAAGGCAAGGATTTGTTTCAAAAGATACAACACTTTCCCTGGTTTGTCTGGAGTGACGCCGCCTATTAGAAAGGTATAAGAACAGATACTCTTTATCATTCTGTTTTAAATACTTATACTTTATATAGTTTTGCCCTAAAACAGCAGTGCAGTGATGTAAAAGAGCAAAGTGAAAAAGTAGTGTCGTCTCTTTAGATGAGTATTATTGTCCCAGAATTGTACCAGGTATGTTTGACAACTTTTGTCCTTCATTATATCACAAAAAAGGAAACAAAATGTTAAAAAGTTATATTGATTCTTCGTGAATTTGGAATCGCACTTTTTTCATTACACACAAATTCTTTAAAGGGGTGTCTAAGTTCTAAGTATTCATGTAAATAATACTTGAAGTATTACTACACGTTTTATTTTCACAGGACTTCATGATCATAAACAAATCAACGATCAGTTACAACTATGATGACTAAATCATCATAGTTGTAAACTAAGTACATAGCAACTTTGAATGCAATGTTTGCTAACGACAACACAACAATAGGCATTGCACCATAATAGTAATTATATCTGAGCGTCTTTACACGATATATCGTCATATCAATTAATTTTATATGATGAATAAAGAAAATATATGTACAATAATAATAAACATTAGAGGCGTTGCTAGTCAAAGATACATAATTTTAGAGTATTTCTTTCGTCAAGCCTCTATAAGTGTATGTTGCGTTGTCACCTTTAATGACTGATGAATAAGCTTAGTTATTAGTCATAACAACGCCTTGTAATCAACTATAAGTAAGTCTCATGTTCCGGTTAATATCGATTACAAAAATCAATGGGCAACATTGGCAATTGGCGTGACCATTAGATGCACTGAATGACTGGTAATATTATTAAAATAAAAAAAGTTCTTAGGTGTCAGATAACATCAAGTACGAGTAAATACATATCTCTAATGTAGAATCTAGTCGGTTTTCGCCAATCTTTCAAAAAACGCAACGGATTTTAATGCGATTTTCATCAATAGACAGTGATTCTAGAGAAAGGTTTATCTGATTTGTAGGTATGTATTATTAGAGTCCCGCGGACCCTAATAATACATATAAATCTAACTATATAAATTTACATTGATTTAATGTAGATAAAATGTAAGATAGAAAACACAAGATTTTTCATATTCCGTCATATAAACAGCATGTACGCGACTGTACCGCACAGTGGGCGTATTCATCTCGTAAAAGGGTCAAAATATTTTATTAGCCTTGCGATTTTAACCGAGTAGCGGGGGCGACAACTAGATTAGAGGCCGGAGGCGCAACGACAAATCGAGTGTTACTTCAACAGATCACGGCTACCCTCTGGGCTTGTATTTACATACCTACCCATTTAAGCCGACGGAATAGAGTCTATAATGTTACTCAAATCCGATGGTACTCACAGCCTTTTATATGTCGTAAACTAATTTTCTCAGAGGGTCACTGGTCAGATGAATGCAGCGGAAGCGAATGTCACTTGCAATACATAAATCCTCAGTTTAATCATGTCTTAGAGTATACGGATATTATAAAACAATGTTTTCTCGTGACCACGACAACGGAAATTGTCTTTTTATGCTCTAAACTCTAAATGGTCATTTATTGCCTAACTCTGTACGGAAAATCAAATAAAAAAATACTATATGTTGTAATATGTATGTTTTTTTTATGTATAATTATTATTGAAGTAGAAACGAAAAACCGAGAGAAAGAGAGTTACAAACGAGTAAGCAATCTACCTGATGGTAAGTCCAAACTGCCATACACATATTTAACTACATATTTAATTGACTTAATTTAACTATTACGATATGATTACTTTTAAACGAGGATGACCGCAGATGTAAGTACCTATTACTATCCGTGCAGAATAAGTTGCTTACTGCTTACCACTCCTGTTATAAGGCAAAAAATAGACGTTGAGTGCCTCAGGAATCGAACAACAAAAATGTCCATAAACTTCGTGATTTGATTTGTATAATGAAATACAAATTAATACGACAATCACCAATTGTTTTGATACCTTCAATGGCACAAAGCAAGCTTATAAAGAGCGTAGATAGATTATTATTTATGTATGTATGCCTTTTAACAAACCTTTAACATAATATTAAGGTGAAATATGTCCCCATGCGTAGACAATCTGTCTGGCAAAATGAATTGACTAAAATATTCATGAATCTTTTCCCTCACTCCGGAATACTCCTCCCCTTAGTTTAAACTCATTTTAGGGTGTTTATGCGGAAAAAAATTAAGTCAATTTTAATGTTTGTCATATAGGCAAACTGTTTTTAGTCAGTTTTTGCTAATGACAAGATTTTATTAAAATGAAATTATGATATTGTTTTAAATAGAGTCCTTACTTACTTGAGGACTAACTTTGAGTTGAAGCATTAATTGTGTTAGTCTCAAACAGAAATATTGTTCGTCTGATTTTTTTTCTTTAATACTCGTTACTGTAAATGTATACAGTAAAATAATAAATGAAAAATTAGTTATGTTTTTGTCACAATAACCTTAAATGTAATACCAAATAAGGTGTTTTGTCACACTCGCGATTTTGATGCTGACTTTTTTATGCTACTATACTACTTTTCAATAAGGAACAGTGCATAATTATAAGCGAATGAATGTAGAAGTGTCCCCGTGTAGTGATGCCACGATACATACGACAAATTGCACGTTAATTGATCGCGTGCCAATCGCAACTGTGAAAATGCCTAAGATATTTACGCAACACATAGTGAGAAATGATTTTATTATGGTTTCGCATGAGGAAGTACGAACGAGTCGGCATATGCGGTAATTAATAATGAAAATTGCTTAGAAACTGTGACAATAACCTGCAATTTTAAAATCGTTACGGTGTGCAATTTTAATAGTTTTTAAAATTGCTTTACGTTTATTAATTTTGTATAATAACGACCAGCTAAGGGTCGGATCGCGTGGTCCTTAAGTACTTTAATTTTATTATTAACTTTTTGTGTCGTATTGATCACTTGAATATTGATTTGTTTAGCGTGATTTTAATTTAAAGTTAATGGTACCTCTGAGTACTAAATAAAAAGTACCTCGTATTAGAATAATTTTCACGAAAATTTGTCCAACGGAAATTTTAGGAACTAAATCTGACATCTTTGTCAATTTGTGAAAATCGCATAGAAACCGTATCTAAAATAGATCCACGTACGTGTCTAAAATAGATCCTATTAATGATCATAATTATATCATAAAGATTTAATTAGGGCTAGGAAAAAATTAAATTGAGCAGTTTAAAATGTTAAGGTTGGCAAAATTTCATTTCTCTACACCAGCGCCGCGGCCAGAAGACTTAAAATCGTATTTGTGAGTTAATGTTATATCATGTTTTTAGATACAAACTTTAAACATTTACAATCAGTAAATTTGTAAACATTTGTCAACCCCCGTGGCAGAGCGGTTACCATACCGGTCTGACGCGCAGTGGGTCCAGGGTTCGATTCCCGACCAGACGGATATCTGAATGATGGGTTAAGGTATCTGTTCTGGCTCTGGGTGTTTGTGTATTCGTATATGTCCATGGCACCGACGACACAGGAGAAAATCCTACTGTGGGGCTGTGTGAAGAAGGCGTTGTCTTTTAAAAACATTCTCTAAAATATATGTGTCACATAAAACATTTCTCGTATAAATTCGTAAGCGTCAAAGCCAGGCGTGTAATTAGTGGGCTGATTTGACAGCGATAATGGCCCAGCGTGCTCGCGTCCCCGGCACCCGCCATTGTGTACAGTCGTTAATAATAACTGGGCTTTGAATTTTTTTGCTAATGATCTAGCTTACGATTTATATTTTGGAAAATATTTTAAAGTTAAAAATATGTATTAAAATGTCGTCTCAGATAAATAAAATAGGTAGATTACTCACCGCTTTGTATTTGAGTGAAGTCAAAAAACTACGCTACTTTCGTGTATTTATATGCACACACACAAAACTAGCGTAGTATCTTGTCAATACCCTTAGTTTATTTACGCTCACATAATCACTTTTATAACCCGACCATTTTAAAAATGGCTTCATTTTTTGTTAGGAAAGATAGATCTACCTACTTTAGTTATATGAGGATGTCGTCTACATACACACTTTTCCATCCAGTCAAAGTTGAGTTTTGCAACTATGTAACCTACATTTTATAGATCATTCAATATATTTTTTTTAAAGTAGTATCAGCGATGGTGATTTAAGTTGCAGTTTTAAACTTTTTAAATAATAACGTCAATAACCAATAAACTACGTTAAAATGTTTTCAATGTTTCTCACATAGATAAACATTAGTAGCATATTTTGGCCTTTCTGCTTTGAAGGTTTAAGATGTGGAATGAGCTTCCTCCTGAGGTATTCCCGTAGCGCTATGACATGGGGTTCTTCAAGAGAAGTGCAAAAAGAGCTCTCCTACGAAGCCGGCGAAACATTGGCAACTCCTCTGGTGTTGCAAATGTCCATAGGTGACGGTGACTACTTTCCATCAAGTGGCCCGTCTGCCTTTTTGTCAGGTTAATCATATGTTTAAAAATATACCTACGTACCTATACAGCCACGGCTTCTTGTATTTAATTATAATATGTACCGATTCACTTTCGCTTTTATTAATTTGCGACAAAAGTATTGAATGTTGTTAATACGAAGTTTATTGTTATAAGTAATATTATTGTCACCCACAATCTCATCTTTAGAAATAAACTCTGCTACGACTCTAAAAACGGTATTAGGTAGTAGATAGAAATAAATTCAACGCTCTTTCGATCTAGAAATAAAATTCATAGAAAATTCTTATTTCGCTCGCTTATTTCTAAAATATTCTTATTTCGCTCGCTTACTTCGGAGACTCAGTCAATCGGAGTGCCTCCTGAGAGGCTTAGAGCCTTAGGTGTTCGCGCTGGCATCCTTCGGGATTCCTATCTCCTTATTTTTACTTGAAAAATTCAATAACTGAACGTGATGTAAGATTGAAAACGTATAACGTGACCTTTAGGGGCGTTTATAGAGATATGGAGGCCCAGTTAATTACCCCACCTTATTGTCAACAAGTTGATCCCCGCGGTTTTACCCCCGTTAAAAAAATAAAAAAGAATACATGTTTAAGCATAAACGTCATCCCGCTCCACCTCGACGATGTATAATTTTTAACAAAGTTCGTGAAAGCTGTTTCAATACACGAAAAAGCCACGACACACAAAGACGAACACACAAACACCCAGACCTAGAACAGAAACCTAAACTCAACTCGGGACCCACTGCCCATCAGACTGGTATGGTAACCGCTCCGCCACAGGGGTCAGCAAAAAAAAGTAAAGTAAGAACTAATGTGATATAATATTAATTATAATTTGCTAAGCTAATAGGGCTATACTATATTACGCCTGGATCTTTGAAGTGACTTCACGTTGCTGGTACCTATTTTGAAGTGTAGGAAACGAATCATCATCATTATCATCATCATCATCATCAACCCATTATTGTCCCACTGCTGGGCACGGGTCTCCTTTCAGTGAAAGGGATTTCAGGCCTTAGTCCACCGCGCTGGCCAAGTGCAAATTGGTAGACGAAAATAAACATACAGCTCTATAACCTAGCCCAAAGGGATTCGTCATGGTTGATTTAAGTTATACTTAAATGAGATGGTAAATAGAGAAACGAAAAAAAATTTATTTTGAGAGAAAGAATCAAGGAAGAATCTCTTTACCTGAAATATCTAAAAATAATTTTATTAATAAAAAATATCGAGGCTCTAAGCAAGAAGCATACTGGGTTCTAATATCGTAACTGAAAAATACCGAAGCTGAATCAAAAAGGATTTCCATCACAGCGTATTGACAGCTGATGAGATTGTGTGATGTGATGAATTCCATCAGATACGAGTGAAAGACACGTAGACAATACTTAGAAGTGAATAACAAGCTTTTCGTTCCTAAGTACCATCACATGCTTCGAGGTCTTTGATTTATTAAATTTAAATTTCTTGGAGCGAAATAAAGATGTTTACTAAATATATTTACTTTATTGAAGACGACATTCAATGTGTGTGGATCTTTAGTCCCATTTTCTTTCACAGGTATTCGACTACAATAGCATCGGCACACCTCTATAAGCTATAGAACCTACTTTAATAATTATCCTGTTTGATACTGTGGTAACAACCAATAGACCCGACCTATAATACCCTAAAGCACGGAACCGGTCATGAAAATGACCACTGGCGGTCACCCATCCAAATCTTGACCTCACCCGATGTTGCTTAACTTCGTATTACGCACCCCGTCTAAATCCCAGAACCGATCATGTAACTAGCGGTCACCCATCCAAATCCTGACCGCACCCAGCTTAACATTGTATATCAGTTACAACTTCCAATGGTCTATGGGTATATCGTTTACCCCAAGCTTACTCACTCCAGAGACTGCTATTCACACAGGAAGCCCATAAAAACTGCACCTAAAACATTTAGGGAACAAATAGGCCATCTCGCCAAACAAAATGTTTTGATGAAACAGGGAAAGAATGACGTCCCCTGATAGTTATTTGATATGATTTATTCATACGAGCACATCGTGCTGTACGCAACGTCAAATGGAAGTTTATTTAATAGAAAATACTTTCCCAAATCTATTTATAAAACCATTATGGACGCGTTTTTATTAGGGTTCCCTGGCCAAATATTGAATATTGTTTTTGGTCCACTATACTATGCGTTATAGTTTTGGTCGAACTATAACGCATAGTATTTGACAACTTTTCAATGCAATTTAAAAAATAGAAGTAATCTACTGTCACCATCGTCAAAAAATAAATGTTATTTACATTAGACAACCTCGATTTAGGCGCAGATAAAGGAAAATCAGTAATCTGCAGTAGTTTTTAATCGATACAAAAAACTTTAATTCTTTGCAATAACGATAGACAGCGGTGAAGTGACCTGACCTATAACCATTATAAAAAAAGAATTAAAACCGTTCATTGCAACATTCTAGTCAACATTTCTGTTGTTTAGTTTGTGAACTTTCTAAGCTATAATTTCATCTCAGTACCTAATTATTTTGTCTCGCCGAAACCCTCAATAAAACCCGACTCACGCCTGACTCTATTCTTTTTATTTGAAAGCTGTTGCTGACGCTTGTTATGCAAATAAGGCGGGCGCGGGCTTAGATGTTTATCCAGCTAACTATAATGTTTACCCTTGTGTTAACCCCTTAGTATACAGGGTGATCAATTTCGCGAGCATCTTTTAGGTGTGACTGACAATGTTTGATATGTATGGAATATGTGGTAAATAAGTTGGCTTTATACGAGCTGATCCCGGCGGTTTCGCTCGCGTTAAAAAAAAGTAAAAAGCGATACATATCTAAAAATAGGTAACACCCCGCTGTTCCGCGACCTTCAGTTATCTTCCAGTGACTTTAAGGCCACAGACAAACATTTTTTTAATCGCATTTTTGTTATTGGTGTCGTGTATAGGCCCTTTCATATGGATTGAGTAAAAAATGTTATAATGAAGTCACAAACAGACACTTCAATTTTATTTATTTGTATAGATGTTTTATTTTCTTTTTATTTGTATATAATAATAATTTATATGTCTCTAGTATAACAAAAATCTGAGTAGGTATTCAATGTAATGACTACAACTTCTTTTATAATACAGATTTCTCTACATTCTTAGATTTTCTAATATAGATTGAATATACGGAGTAGAAGTCAATCCAAGTCTTACATTTTCAAACAGATTTTTTATACACTCGCTGCAAAACGTGCGCTAAGATCACCAAACTACCATTCTCAACGTTACTTACCTTCCTAACTTTGACGGTCGATTTAAAATTACAAGATCCATTCTTCAGTCAGTCAAGAAAAATAGACCACCACTTGCCACTTGCTAATAAGTTTTATTCACTACTTTCTAAACAGAATTTACATATACATATACCTAAACCGTCAGAAACAGACAGAAAATGTAGAGATATCACATAGTACCAGTACATAGCCGTACAAAAGGCATGGCAAAGAGGAACCGTCATGCATATTACATAACTTATCACTTAGCCGGTCGGATTAGGCCCAGCGGTGGGACAAAGCGCTGATAAAGTATTCACTGAACGCCCATAATCCCTGACTGGAGGATTGCCGCCCCGCCCATTACCACAAGCCGCTTATAGAACCGAACTGTGTGCATGAAACAAAGGGAATACATAGCAATCAACATACATATACATGTATCTTTTACTAAAGATATAGAGATGAGAGGTATTGTATTTCATGGTATGTACAATAAAAAATCTGCCTCTGTGTTCTATGGTAGTTACTAATACCTTTTACTAAAGTCAAGGAGATGATACGAGTACTTTTTTGTTAATGAAACAAAGGGAATAATATAATACAACAGATAAAACCAATCATATACATATGTATCTACATAATTATTTATTTTACTAAAGACGTGGAAATGATGCTTAATTGTACCTATATTATTATGTACTCATGTCTCTACTTCTAAACTTCATCTAATCGTCATATCGTAGTAAATCTTTCATACTTGATTTATTTATAATCTTACTTTGGAATAAGATCAACTATAAATATTTAGATATTTTATGGGAAAAAAAATTATGAAGTAAATAAAACTTACCGACTCTTTCTTGAACGTAAATCGCAACTGAATAAAAACACAACGTAAAACACAACAACATACTAAAGCACTCTTAGGCAATTTAAGCAATTATTGCGAACTTATCATACACTAACAATAATATCAGAAAATATTAGACCCTTGGTTAAGATTTAAACCTCCCGAACCTCCGTCGAAAAGCTAAAAGCCATGTTAAGTCTGGGCCATGTTTCATTGCTTCCATTGAATTGTAGGTAGGTATACTTAAATAATATAAGATTGACATCAAATACAAAAGGTACATCACTAGCAAAATGGTAGCATGTATTCGACCGAATTCGTATGTAGCCACTGAAACCACAGTAACTCGAGCTTCATTAATATTCCCGAGTCCATTTGTTCTCAATTAGTGGTTTGCGTTGTATCATTAATATCACAATTATCATGTATGCTACAATAAAATAATTACATTTTTTAGTGGAATATAATTTCATTTACCTATCTATTTTTATAATGTAGTCAATGTGCTTATCTAATCCTACGTATTTTTATATTTCTTTGGACTTTATACTCGCGTTCATAATATGTTATTGATGGATTTTATTTTGTAAATTTTCTACATAATAATCACTTTTAGGTAAAAAAAACAGTTTGTTTTTAATTTCTTTATGACTTATATGTGTAGATGCGTACGGGCTTATTTTCGTAACATGAGACAAATATTTACCCTCATTTTAAGTTTCAGGAGAAAACAGGATATTAACAAAATCACTCCTATCACCAAAATCGTTACAATTTTCAAATCAAAACTTAAAACAATATTTCCAATATTACATATTTTTGGCATATAATGGAATATGGAGAGCATACGCTTGCATATGCGTATGCGGAGAGAACCATGCATATTTGATGCACGCTTAATGGCAGCCGCCATAAGCGGATTGCGGCTGCTAAGTGCCACCTCTTCGTCTGTTTATACCGTTGGCTTTTAAAAGAAATGGCGTAGTGGTTTACATTGTTCTATTATCCTAAAGGTACCGGGTTCGATATCAGTTAAAAATGTTTAAGTGATGAATTTGGGTGTCTATTCTGAATCTAAGTTTTTGAATTGGGTGTCGGCATAGCCCTTGGCTTGTTTTATGCGTCAAATATTTGTATATCCCCTCGACCCTTTTTATGCCTCACTGCCCAAGATGGATCTTTTCACGACTAGGGAAACCAGGAACTTTCTTTACCGAGCTATCCTCTGTAACTGTATTCTAATAATTTATGTTTATTGAATAATAGTGTAATATTTTTGAAGGCATGTTCTTAAAAACATATTTATTATACACGTGCAGAGGAAACAATACATATTTAATAGTTTTAATGCCTGTCACTGTGGATTGCGTTGACGCTAAATGACGGTATTCTTTGTTCTGTTATTAATGCGCTTCTCCAAGGGACGACACGACACGGCATTACAACGACATCAATGGACACATGAATACATAAACTACCTCACTAGGCCGGCACGACTCCGGTTGTCGGTGGTATCATGTCAGTCAGTCAAAAATGCAGAAATAGTTCCCGGTAATCGTGTCCGTGTCTCGCCGTGTCGTCCCAGTTAAGAAGCGCGGTATAAAGAATACTAATTCAAGGTAGTCTAAGTCCTCCGAGATAGCAACGTATCTATGGCAGATTTCAGGTACTGTGATCTTGTCTTTGGATACAGATAATTACGGATAATTATAGGCGGCTGTGGCACAGTTAAGAGCCGCGGTAAAACTAATTCAAGGTAATCTAAGTCCTCCGGGGTAGCAACGCATCAATGGCAGACTTCAGGTAAGACTGTGATCTTGTCTGGGGATGATTACAGATGTCGATAGGCGGCTTTTGCCACTTACTATCAGATAGGCTGCATGCTCGTTTGCTACTTCCATCATGTAAATAACACCCAATACTTCCAATAGAAACAATAGCAAAGTCAGATATTCGTATAACGTTATTATTTGTACAAAAATATCACGCATATTCGGTTTACTTTAGTTTATTTAATAACAGTCATTTTAATATAGGATACAGGGAATTATCGAACTGTGCAACGACATATGTACCATTTTTAGAGAGAAAAAGAATTATTCAAGGAACATAATTGTAATGTAATATCATAAACATTTATAGAGTTAAGAGATAGGTACTTAACTATCCTACAATCCTGAATGGAACCTCTACCTTCATTGTTAATTCTAAATATTCTTTCAACCTGGAAATCACTGACACTACACAGCAATAAATATAAAAACGCATCTATTTATGACTATATTTCGCAGTAGAGAGCAAAATTAGCCGAGAGAGCGCAAGCTCGAAGAATGTCCCACTTTATTAGATTCCATAAGCTCTATTCATTTTTTCACCCTCCAAGGGCACTATTCATGGTACATATTAGTGAATAATGGGATGGAATCATTCGATCTTGCGTATTACGCGGTATAATATTATGTGCGCAATGATAATAGCTTCGGAGTATTAGCCGATTATAGATATGTGGTGCTCAAAGTTCTTGTATCGTTTATTTATTGTTATCCCATTAAAGATTACACACATATTGTTTTAAATTTATACAGGGTGAATCTCCATAATGTGCACATGTTGAAACATGTGAAATTAAACAGTATTTTATCGAAAAATTATCTTTCTTTTTTGGGTTTACAACCTTTTGAATTTTTTTTTTTTGGGAATTGTGCTTAAGTAAATAAATCGCTATAACTTTTGAACTAAGAGGGTTATCATGTTCAAAAAACAATCGCTTTGATTACCAATAATTGGCCGTACTGATCCATGAAAAAAACAAAACAAAGTCATCTTCCCAGCACGGCACAGCTTGGCATAGCATGGACCAGCACAGCACAGCATGGCACAGCATTGAACAGCATGGCACAGCTCAGCACAGGACAGCACGTCACAGCATGGTACAGCAAATGTATATTTTTATGTTTTATACACACTTATTGGCCGGGGGTTTTTTAAATTATAATATAATTTGATTTTTATTTTGTGTGAATAAAGTTTGACAACTAACGACCGAGCAAAAACGTTTGTAGTGCGATTACCTGTTTGATTCCATTAAGCATTACAGAGGATTATTGTATAGATGATATACTTTTTCTGTTTGATGGATCAAATTGCAAAACGTATTTATGACATAACTAGGTATACCTAATTATTTCTTGTGGCATAAAAACAAGCAACTAGAGAGACAATTCTTTTTAGTAGAAACTAGAAAAGTAGGTACTTACTCAACTAATCAAAGATATATGATTGTTCATATAACATTGTTCTGTCTACTAGGTACCTATTAAATACCTAACCTAACTATTAGTAACTATTAGTATTCAACGAATCTAATGAATAAGCACCTAGCTACATTCATTAAAAATAATCAATCAATCAATTATGTAGCAAACGACCATGCCATGAATTATAAGAGAAGACATATGGATTATACGATAAGAGGTAATACATGTCTTAAACATTCGAACCGTAGTCTTACCTACAGTTGCTAGAAATGAGCTGCTTAGGGCTAAGTTATAAAGCCTCAAGCGCTCATCTCCTGACCGTAGCTATATAATATACTACTAACCAGAACACGATAGCATCTTTTCCGCAAGCCTTTTTATGTCCCACTGTTGGGCACAGGTCTTCTGTCACAACTGAGAGACGTTTGGAGTGTACTCCACTGCGGTGCACCATTGCGTGTTGGTGGAGGAGATACGGGTTAGTGGCCAACCTGTGTCGAATGTTTTCAAACCTCCCATAAGGGCTCCGACAAACACACAGGGCTATGCGCACTTCACCTATAGCGCGCGATAGCACCTAACACTGCTGATATACTTCTGTGTGTAGCCAGCGTAGTGTAGCGATGATACCACCATAGTCGAATTACAATGGGATTTATCTTTACGAGTAAGTGTTATAACCACATTGCCATCCACGCGGATGTTTCAAACCTCTTCATCATATTCTGAAGAACTTGCTTTCTTTGTATTAAACATACAGGAAACATTGGGGTATTAGTAAGAATTTCTCTTATAAAAATATATCACCAAGCTTTAGACACCGACGTACGACATCGCAAAGTTAAGCCCTAAATGTTGTAGTTCTTCCGATAAGCCGGCCTTTGTGCCGTAATCTCATAAGGTCCGGAACTCATTGTACCTTCACCGGTAGTGTTGCCATATCCGAAATTATTAAATCGGAACAGAAAGTGAAAAAAATGGGACTTACGTTTCTATGTAGATCGGGACCAGAGATCGGGTTAAACAAACAAAATAAGTTTTTTTATTTAATGTTTAATTTATGGCATTTTACTGTTAACCTTACTACCTAATAATTAAACGAAAAGGGAAAGAGCTATTATTTTGCAAAGATGGGATCGATCTGAATCATGTAGACCACTCGTTTCTGTGGGATTCGTGATAAGTTCTGGTAATTTATTGTTTTATCTTTTAATAATTTAATTATCTATTAGTATAGGATCTTTAGGGTACCGATAAATCAGGACATTTAACGTCCCCATCAGGTTAAAATCGGGACGCGTCCCAAGATCCCTGAAAATCGGGACGTCCCGTGCCCGCCGAGACTCCTGGCAACTGGAGTCACCGGTGAAGATTTGAGCCCCGGCTCATTGTATTGGCATCCGTAATACACGCATTGAAGAATTGAGACCACGGCGATCTCGGAAAATGTACGACAATTTTCTTTCAACGCGGAAAGTATAAATCGGCCTAACCATAGCTAATACGGAGAGGATTTCTAAGAGTATTATGACCGAAACGCCTTATATTCCAGCGACATTATATAGTTAAGTGTGATTATGTTATAACTACACATTACAGCGTATTGTAGGAGTTTTATTCATTCGAAAGAATTTTAAAAATCAATAAGTTTTTGGACGAAGTCGGTTAAAAAAATATCAACATAAAGGAAACTGCAGTCAGAATGAGTTGTCTTTTTACGCTGGTCCGATTAAATCAGATGTTGTTTGTTTTTAGAGCTTGGCCAGACTGCACGCGCATTTGCAGCGCGGGCGCAATGCGAGGAGTCAAACGAATGGAAATCGCTCACGGCTCCCGCGTGCCCACTAAAGACATTCAATAACATTCCATATGTTTGAGTATGTCACGCCGCACCCGCGCGTGCTATCTGGCCCAGCCCTTAAAGTCGCTAATAGACACAATTTAATCCACGATCGTTTCCTACTTAAAAATAATAGTACTACTTACCTTAAAATAATACTTGAGAATACCTCGTTCGTTGATTCGTTTAGGATACGTACCTAATGTACTTTTTCATGGCTTTAGATTTAGACTCTACGTTTGGATGTACCTGAGCTATTTTATAGTTAACAATTGCAAGCGCACTCTAACGAGAGTTCTATCTTTATCAAAATATTCTGCATCAAATACGAATATCATAAGGAACGAGAACAATGGGTATTCCCTAGTCTAGGCAAGGAGCGAGGCAGCGATTTCCCCGGAATTTTTCCATTACCCGACAAATTGCGCCCGCTCCCGTAATGTACTGCCGAGCGCTTATTATTTACTAGCGTTGGTAGGATGAAATATTTATAGGTGATTTTGTATATTTTTCAATGTTTTTTCTATTGTGTGTTTTGACTGTTTTGTATGCTTAGCAAGGTACGTTATCTATACAAATAAATAAAATTGAAGTGCCTGTTTGTGATTTCAAAATAAAAACTTTTTTACTCAATGTATACGAAAGTATACACGATACCTATAACAAAAATGCAATAAAAATTGTCTGTCTACCTGTTTGTCTGTGTGTCTGTTTGGCTGAGGTAATCTTCTAAGCGCCTGGATCAATTTTGACGAAACTTTCACTGTAAGATACCCCCTCGCGAGAGAGCGGCATTTCAGTTATGTTATTTGAACATAACTGAAAGCGGGGAGCTACCTATGTACCTGTTCCTTTTTACTTTACAAACGCGGGTGAAACCGCGGGGATCAGATAGTAACAAATAAATACAACACCAACGGCATACATGTACCTATGTAATAGGGGCCCGTGATAAAAAAAATGCCAAAAATATGTTATTTACCGACACGCTTATACCTAATTATCGTAACGTTAAATAGATACATTATTGTATTTTAGCTCAGTAAAATAATTTTCTGTAATTTTTTTTTTTCAAATCAACTATAAAATAACGCTTCACATTCACAGCCCCACACTAGGATTCCCTGTGTCGTGGATGCCATGGACAATACACAAGACAAGGTCACACACCCAGACCAAGAACAAAAATTTAACTCATCATTCAAATTTCCGCCTCGCTGGGAATCGAACCTAGGACCTTCGGAATAGCGGTCCGGCGTGTTAACCATTGCGCCATCCGGGTCGTCAAAACTATGTTTTGAACAAATCGTCTTTCCCAAAAACAAAACAAAACTATTATTCAAATCTTTGTCCATCCCTTTATTTCACCTTAGCGTATTCCCCATTTCAACCACACTTTAACGTAGCTACAGTTTCACAAGCGCAGTTTCTCTTTGTGAATTGAAACGGTCAGGTCCTTTGTGGATGCGGTCAGCGCAAAGTTTAGATCTATACGCATGGCTGTCACCGTTTTAATGGTCATTATTTTATTCCTCGTTCGTGTTATTGTTCTAAATGTATACGTAAATTAGATTTTAAGTTTAAGAAGTTATGTAGTTAGGGTCTAAAGTAAGAATTGTTTATATTTTGAGTTAATTTCACTAATAGGCATTAATAACTGTTAAGCTCATCACAAACTACGTACAAAATGCTGACAAAATGTAAAAAACTTTGTCAATATACCTACCTAACATATTATATCTACTTCAGGAAATTAAAGTTACAACGATACCTTTAGCGACACGATATAAGGATTACGCTAGTATAAATATACCAGTTGGCTCAATTTTCAGGGGAGTTATATTTTAGATTTTACACCCAAATGGCATGTCGTTGACTTCATAAAAAATATAACATAGACATTTAAATTATTTTACCATAAAATTATCTATAGAGCATAGAATAAAAAACCAAACTATTACCACCCATGAAACCAATACTTACCTACTATAGTTGGAAAAATACTTAAGACATATATTATGTGCTAACCTTTATAAAACTCTACGTTTCCTAAGAAAATGAGAATTTAATTTATAAGTGTTAGATGTATTTGTTAAATTTTGTATTATAAAAAATATTGAGTAATAATATACATATTTCTAATATAATAATAATATATTTAATTGAATATTCCTCTATTTCGCCTTGTGCTAACTGTATCCTTGTTCGCGTACAAAGGTAACACTGCGGTCAGTGTAAAGTTTCAATTGTACGCTCGGCTGGCATTGTTTTAACGGTGACATTATTACTGATATACACCCTGGAATACAGAACAATGTCTTATGCTGGGCCTGGTCTCCTCTAAAGATAATGTCGTAAAGGGTTAGTGGTTTTAATACACCTTTTTATACTGCAGTTGTAGCAAATTAACATGCAATCCTTCCAGCTGATAGTAAATAGCATCTAACGCCCATGGACACCTAGGCCAGATAGGCTTAGAGTCTTACCTGAGGTTGGAGATGCATCACTACCCCTAGGGACTAAATTTGAACACCTCAGGTAAGTGTCTGCCTTACCAGACCATTCATATTAGAAACTACTTACATAACTACATACTGGATTAAAAGCTACCTCTGTTGCTTGTATAAACAGGTGTGACGGTGGTGCCTCTAGAGTCAGTCTCTAGAGTAGATATATTGATTATTCATATTTTGTAAAGAGCAGTAGAGATTACAATCAACCTGCTTATAAAAACTATTAAAAAAAAGACATTAAGATATACAGACATGTATCGGTAATTTAAAAGAATTTGATTCAGATATGTTAAATATTAATTAAAATTATAACCTTCGATGTTATAATATAAACGTAATAGACATAGTTTAAGTAACAAGTCGAGATATTTATATGAAATTCCCAGTCAGTTCGCGCCAGTGGTCACTTACTACCACGGCTTGCTATCAAACTACATCGGTATTGTAAAGTATCCCATGTAAGCGACGCATTACAGTTTAATTTAACCAAGCTATGTATGAACATTCGATTATACACTCCACTGGACAAGTATTTCTGTTAGCAGGAAATTTAATACGAGCATTCTCTGTCCGTACATTAGGAGAATTCCATGTTAATTATTGACACTCTGGTGTGTTGCTATTTATGTATCTACATGTATACTGTAATTTGGATGACGACAGTCTTTAATGAATTTGATATTAAATGAGATGAAATAAGTAGAAAAGGAGCATGCAGTCCACCTGATGGTAAGTGGCCACTGCCGCCCATGGACATCTGTAACTAACCCCAGTTAAATCAAGGTCCTACTTGAAATTGACCACAG
>DWPV01000246.1:0-33855 GCA_018251915.1 Urbanus proteus proteus | reverse complement strand
GAAGTCGCTATCAGTTGCGTTGCTACTCCTGAGGACTAAGTTGGAAGGCCTCGTGTAAATCTATTTGTTAGCAAACCCACACCTCAAACCTGAACATAGCAACGACCGTTTAACACTGTCGTAATAAGGCACAAATATTTGTTACTGTGGTTTTCGTAGCCAAATCAGGACGGTATTTACCATCTTGAATCTAATTCCAGTAAAGTGAATATGAGGGCAAACAGATATATGTAGTAAGATTCAGGTAACTACATGCGCGGGTTAACTCGCGAGTCGACCTTTAGACAAAGCAGAAACATCGCAAGCGATGTACATGCACACGAAGTAACAACACAAACGCCGAAGTTCACAAATGTGTAAAATTAAATCTTCCTTTTTTTGTTATCTAAAGGGAAATCTTCAAAACGTAGGCACGCTCACCCACTAAACTCCCTGTAATTTTCTACATAAAATACTGAAAAATAAAACATATGTTTTATAATTTTTGCATGCCTAATATCATTTTTATATTTGATGTGTTTGTATGAGATACTTTTAGAAAAGGCTGAACCGATTTAAGCAGAACTTTTACGGACGATCTCAAGAACTACACAAAATTGGACTAATATCATACATAGTAATAGTATTTAAAACTTATACACCTTATGAAACATTTTTTATAAAACGTATAAGTTTATACATATTCAGCTTCAAAGTTAAAACCAGCGCGCTATTTAGCTACATTGAATAGCTAAATAAAATAGCGCGAATAACTTTCAGCGTAGCAGATAAGTCTTGTGGGTGGTTCTGCACAATGTCTTAAGTAAACACCTGGCCACATTCCCCAGAAACTTTATATAATCTTGTTTCTCGGGCAACTCGGGCTCTTGACAGTGCAAAAAGCGGCGGGCAGAGTTCACAGACGTCCCACGGTTTAGTCATTGTTGGCGAGCATACCGCCGTGTCAACCATATCGTGATCGGATGCTGCTCGTTTTTTGAGAAACAACGCACTGGCCTTTACCTTGAGATAAGTCGCGAAAATAGGATGAAACAAATATTTTAAATAAACAGTTTTTGCTCATAGGCCCACATGGCCACACATGGTTCCTTGCATTGTATCTTCCATACAAAGGAACAATAACTATCACACAGACTGGGTTTTATTTCAAATTTATTCATTTTATAATCTGTATAAAGTTTAGATCATTTAAAAAAACTTTATAACAGTACGTACGTATTCTTAAAATGTATCCCACTATTAGACACTTGTGTAATTATAATTTTAATAAGGTTTTAACTAAATAATAATGCATAGGTAAATACCTCTTTCTGCTTGTAAAAATCTATGTCTCCTGCTCGAACCGAAACCTGTAACAAATAAAGTATTATAAATATATTTTAGTGCGTAATATTACGTTAAAACTTAAACTTAACTAGCGAAAAAGATTGACAAATTGAAATGCTAATGACCTTTACAATATTTAATAACAAATTTGATAGTTAAAAATTGCACAATAGTTATCCACAAAACAAAAAATTGTCGTTTAACTAAAAGAACTGCCTTCATCTCTACTGTACAAGTAGTAAACAAACTCTAATGGTTAATAATATATAAGTATTACTGTCACTAATACTTATTAAATCGCAGTCTTAAACTACAACAATAAGTAAGAACATTTCATTATAGGTATTCATTTAAAACATCTCCGACATCTGAACTCTGACAAGTGTACAGTTCAGATAAGTGCTAAGAAAATTACAATTCTAAGCCGTTTTTGCATTTCAATTTCTTTTTGCACTTTACAACCTCAGGAGTCGGACAGCCTGTTTGCCTGTCTCTACTCAGAACAATTCAATGATTAAATGTTATTTAATTTGCAGTCGGCTCATAAGCATCGTTGGAAAATCATACACGAAGAGAAGTTATATGGGAATAAAGTATAGTATGACATGACATGATAGTATAATAAAGTATTTTATGACGTATTTTGTATTTTATGTAGTTTTGGGTTGAAGATGTACGAAGCTAATTTACCTATCACTTTAGATGGTATATCGTACATTACTAAAAAACAGTTTGACAAATTAATCTTACACATTTTTACTAATTTTTTTCGTCTATTTTCGTTTTTAAACAATTTATATCAACAGCATTCTTGATTTTATAATAACATAAATTAGCATATTCATATTATTCAACAATCTAAAACCACTGATGCGTCATAAAATTACAGAAGCTTCTAAGCCCGTAGGCATAGATATCGTAATATCTACATATTATCTAAATAAATAAGTCACCTTATTAAGGTTAGCGGACGCGTTATAAATAACGGAACTTGAAAGCGGACTGTGAGTACGCTCTATAAAAATGTTAATGTTTGCAAATCAGCTGAATTCTCTCACTTCTACATCGATAAATACGGTAGATTGTGGTTTAAACATAACGACACCACCGAAACTGTATCTTAATCTGCGTATTAAAAGAAATAGTACAATCAAATGAGAAAGTCGTTGACTACGTTTAAACGTACAAACCGCCGATAGTAAACTATTAATCTTAACAAGTTAATGACGGCATAAAGCATCGAGCGCCCCGAACGCATAAGGCTCAGGACAGATACTAGTTATAGAGGCCGTCGTAAATAAGCCGAGGTGGTTGCTATGGCCTTTTTCTTCGGATGAGGTACTTAGAAAATAGCGTTAGAGCGAACAATATCGCCCGCGGCGGTCGTGCGCTGCCGACCAATAGAGGAGCAAAATGGAAAAATAAAAGAGGTTTCGCATTGAAATGGTTCCCATCGCCTTTTGGCTCGGTTGCTTCCCCTTTATCCGCAGATCGCTAGACAATGTGGTGGTGGGTGCGGGGGGAGGGGGGCGCGGGGGCGGCGGGGGCGCATGTGCATGACCGCGCAGGGCGCAATGACCTTGCGCGCACATTCCGCCCGCTCTTTCGAAGGCTCTCGCGGCCCTCCATCTAACCCGCCTATCTAGCTCCAGAACTAACAACGCGAAAGTACTTCAAAGGACATCATCATCAACCCATCATCGTCCCTGTGCGGGGTTAAGCGATGGGGACGAATGAGATGGGCTTAGACCATAGTTCATAGCAGAATGTAGATTGATAGGTTTCACACACCTCTAAGATCTAAGAGTTATGTAAGATTTTAAATAACTCTTAGATTTGTAACTTTCTTCACGATATTTTTATACTACATAGTTAAAACATGCAATAAATAATTTCTAATACGATTATAAAAGCGAAAAATTAAAGGTCGACCAGTAGTTGAAACCCTGGACCCTGGATCAATTTATACATTCTAATTTCTATTACCAAATAATATAGATAGGTATTCTACTATATACTCCAAGGTCAGGGACTTATTGAACCAAACAATCTTAATATACACAGTGAAGTTGTACATTTAATAAATATGTATGTTGTAAATAGTAATACATTTTTAAATAATTTGAAGTATTCTTGCAAGCTGAATTAACACAATGTCGAAGAAGATGAACGTGTTGCCTCTAAACTTCAGAATGTTTTCCACTAGATAGATCGATCATTTTGCTGTTGAGTTCCAACTGCAGAAACAACAAATCAAAACAGACAAGCAGTAATAAAAAACCGCGGACATACACCTCGTAATAATCGTATTAAGAATATAAAACGAAGTTGACAGTCCATTTTTAAATTCAATAAAGGTGATGGCATCGGTGAGTCATCAGCGAATTGTCCAAATTTACCTGCGTTAGCACTCTCACATCGTTATGCAAAAACCAGTCGGATTCTTTAATATATTCAAAAAAGGTATTTTAGTACCAAACTTTTAAAAGGTATAATTGAAAACACTTGTTCGGTGATTGCAAACCAATGCTTTAATTATTCAAAACTAATAAATTTTCATTAGAACCACAATACAAAGACTGGTTTGTTGTTAGCTTCTACCACAAAATAAACACTTCCTTATCCTGAAATATGCAGTGTGTACACAGCATGAACAAGTTGCAAAGCATATAATTAAAGTGCTCAAATATTACGTAAAATAACTGAATAGTGAACCTACTTTTTACGTTAATCAAATACTACACACCAAACTATGTCATCGACCTTTGTTAATACATTGTTGAGTGAACGACTTGAGTAAACAGAGGAAATTATTATTCAAATAAAAGTATGCTCTCAAACAGAGGTTTTATAGTAACTGCTAACGTATGTTTCGGTAATAGTCTTCATATTTATCAATAACGGTTTCTTGTTCCGCTTTATAATATAACCTTGAACACTAACCTAGAATGTACAGTTTTGCTATTTTATACAAATAATTACTAAACTACAGATGGTCTTTCCCAAATATATATATAATGGTAAAACAACTTTCTTTTCCATTTATACAAAACTGTTTTAACCAGCTCATATTGGGCTTGAGCAAAATATTTGGTCACTATTACCCTATCCGGCAAATCAGTGTGACTCAATGTCATCTCGACTTTCATTCTACGACCACAACATTTTCACGTTCAGTGCTGACCTAAAAACAAACAGATCTGCCTTAATAACACATAACCGACGCCTACGCAACGTGGTCTCGAGGTAAAACGCGCCTACTCAGGAAATAACGAACCGTTAGCCAAATTGTTAGGAAACCACGAACGGACGCCATGAAATGCTCGAATCACTCAGAATTGGTATTTTACCGATTTTGGGAAAGAAATGTCTGTTGGCTATCAGCCGTGACAGAAAAGGAGGTTAATGTTGTATGCATCTATCAGTATTCACCTTTATCAAGTTCATCAACATCAATATCAAGCCATTTCGGCTTATTCAAAACAAGATGCGATAGATAATTATTTACCACATTACCCAATTTCATTGATTGGCACAGGTGGTTCACGCTGTTATAAGAATCTCATATATATTACACAATGTTGTTGTATACGAAAATTAATAATTAAATTCAGACTTTAAAAAATGGTCATATGTGAGATGAGCTTATATAAAGAGAGTTCGGTATTATTCATTTTCTTCTAGAAATTAAATGGCCTTAGATTTTCTTGTAAAGCTGTAAACATTGAATTATGTGTAAATAAAAAAGTAACTAAAATATGGACAAATATATAAGACAGATACTGTCGTATATATTGTGCTATATATACAACATATATTGTCGTATATGTTGGATATAATGTGAACAGATAACCTTCATGTCTCTGAACCACCAGTAATATTATTACCTATATATTCTGTAATAGTCCTTATTTAAAACTCACTGTAGACATATTTTATTCAATTGCTTCATAATTGTATAAATGCTTCTGATCATCGGAATAAACAGATAACGTTATCTTATGAAGGTAAATGCAATTAACTTGTTATCGCAGAATTTTATTGAACACCTGGCTTGTGTGAGCGGATTGAAATATGATGCAAATGCATCTCTTCCAGGCATTTTCTATTTGTATAGATTGCAAGTATTTAACTATTGCTTTTAATGAGTAATATACATGCAGTTATTATATACTCAGAGTATGAGAGCCATAGGCAGGCATGTCAGTGTGAGCGTCCAACAAATAATTAAAGATGGAAATTGATAAACCAATATTCATCTTTGTCTAATCAATTTAGTATAATAAGCAGCTTTGCTTTTTCTTTTTTTAATTTTTAATTTACCTTTAAGCTGGCTTCTTCGCGCTTTTCTCTGAGTATAAAAACTCTATGGTAATAAACATATAAAAACATATGTGTATTTATAAATAGACGACAAAATAGCACTTTTCCATTCAATGTCAGCGTCGGTTGTAACTGGCTGTCATACTTCGGGACAATGTCAAGGTAAGAGGCAGGTAGCCTACTATAATCATAAACATACTAGCGGTTAATACCGCAACCCGCTACTTCATTAATATAAACGGAATCTAGTTTTTAGAATGTACTTACAATCTTACTTAAAGTCTAACTTACGCGTGCCGTGTAAGTTAAGATTCTAAATATCAGGAAACTTATTAAACCGATCTGTATGCATATTCAAGAATTTATTCCAGTCTCGTGACTTCATACTAGACATTTTTTTTATATCTTAGGGATGACCATAATATAACATAGGTATTATAACATCATTTTTATTATATATCACCATATATTAAGTGCCTGCATAAGGCATTCAAGCAAAAAAATGCTGACTACAACATTAACAAGATAATTATTAGTTAATTGTAATATATTTTTTTATTATTATCTAATACTAATAATTACCTATGTACCTAACAAGGAAATGCAATGTCGTCGTAAGGTTGACTGATTTTTCTCTACAAAGTTGCCAAGTTCTTAGCCCATCAAATCCTTTACATAAACGGTTGTCATTCTTTGAATCGTGCTTAATAGTGAAATATGTAATAAGTCATGGGTTGTCCACGCACGTAATAGTTTGAGCGACGCGGAAGCCATTTAAACCGTCGTCTGCACTAACACTAACGACCGTGGTGATCACCGGAACTGATAGCTCAAGTCCGACATCGTTGTCGGAACGCGCACTTAAAATATACAGTGACAACGCTTATGTTATGCGCGCGATTGCATCGAACAGTCGAAGGGAACAATTGTCGTTGACTCATTATTGTCCCACTGCTGGGTACAGGTCTCCTATTAGAGCAAGATAAACCTCTTCCTCGCTTAGTGCGAATTGATCGTCCTTACACACTTATGAGAACGTTTTTTTCATAAAACTCAAACAAGTAGGTTTCCTCGCGTGACAATTAAATTCCAAAAAAATGAAAAAAAAAATCTGTGAACCTTAGTCCTCCCGACTTATTTTTAACCACTAGGCCCATTTAAATTTACATTGAAGGGATCAGTAGCCCGACATTATTTAAATTAATACGTGTCTACTCACGCATATGGGTATCAATTCGAGGAATACATAAATGAATATGTGCGTTTAAACTTAATTTAATCAAAAGTACGTGTCTACGTACTCGTACACCTCGTAGTCTTGGAAAGACTAACAGAGGTTCAATCAAACCATCTAGCTTATTAACAGGACAACATTTTTAATGTCCATTTTTCGCCTCTTGGCAACGGAACCCAATCTAACGAGCCTTAACTAGAGTTCTCAAGAAATCCGTAGCATTCAAGCGACAGAATTCTATAGAAACATCTGCCGCTAGAGTAAAAATAAAACAACCTTTACTGGTTTAAATCATAGGCCATCTGTATCGTCGGCTATAGGCATAGAAATAAAACGATTTTTTAACCACCAACCACAATATCTTCATCAGCACAAACCAGCCCCCGCTCGTGCCGCTCAACTGGAAACAACACCGCTTCCGTGACGGCTACCTTTTTATATGGCAACATAATACTGATATAATAAGGCTGTCTACACATTAGAAAAATACTTGTTAGAAGTTGTAGAAATCTAAATTTCAAAAGGATATTAAATACTATTTTCTCTATGTTCGTATGTATATCTACAATTTTGAACTGTAAACTTTTTTCATCTGATAATTAAACGACATACATACATACATGTGTTTAATTTTTAGTACATATTGAGAACAGAAATCTTTAATTATTTATTTATCATTTGAATGTCCGTTAACGGTTTCTGTAGTACACAGTTACAGGATCTGTATCTATCCGTCCATCAATCAGCTTTTTGATAATCTGTATAGCATGCTGCAAATATTAGTTCACATTCAAATATTAAACTTACATACATATTTATCATGAATCTTTACAAGAAAGCCAGTACACACGTAACGAATGCAAAACTTCAAACTACAATTAATTGTACATTACAGCTCAACGTGTTCTTGCTACTTAATTCTATCGCTCACTTATAAGACTATGTGCGAACATACATAGTCGGGACAAATGAACCTGTTTCCATTACGTCAATTACGTATCATCTATAATTACTGGAATTGGCCAAACACAACACGTTGTATTTTATTAAGAGTAAGCGAAGAGGAAAATTACTGTGTATGTATGCATTTTATCGCATACATTGTGTTCAAAATGCACTGATCTATTTAAAGCACATCCAGTTCTGTGTATTAAACGTTATTAGCTGCCGTGACACAGTTTTAATCCTTTATTTTGTCGTTGGAAATACAAATGTGAAGAGATAAAACCACAACCAGTTTTTCTTCACACTTTGCCTTCATCACCCTTAGTTTTGCATAGCTCAAGGTTGGATTACAGTTTGAACACTTGCAGGAACGATAAACCGGTTCCGGTAACCAGAGATGTTAGAATTATCTGCAATAAGCAAATTAAATTTAATGAGAATCGTAGACGACGTTTATAGTCGCAATTGAAAAAAGTACATCACATATACGATTATTCCCAAAGAAAGATGTGAATCAATGTTTGAAATTAAATAAGAGGTGCATGTCTGTTCTGCCCTTAATTATGTAAGCTTTAACTGTACCCAGATTTTCTCACGTGATTAAAATTGCGAGCACAGGTGTGCTTTATTTAATAATCTTATGGGAAACTCAGTGATAAAACTCAATAAAGAAGTCGCAAGTGCATGAAAAATACCTGCAATTAGAGTTAGGGAAAATGCTAAAAAGTTGATTGTTCTATGCAATCATGTAATTATACAGTTGAATGAACCGGTGAATCTTTACAATGAAACTGTGAATCTGATATTCATCGCATTGACATGTTTTGAATAATTCAACTGTTTCTTTGGCATTTTATTGACCATTTTGGCATTCAACAAAATTAATAAGACAAAAAAAGTTTTCCCAAAAAAGGTCAAAATACGGTAACTACTTTTCTAACAACATTAAGAATGTAAATTATATAATGATCATGTATTTAGGACCACACATGTTAAGAATTTCAAGCGAGTAAATATACCAAAAAATATGACGCATTACTATACTTCTAATTCCATATATACAGTCGACCGAGATACGATAAAATCTCTATATAAACCACTTTTACGACTTTAAATACAGTTAGAACTCAGTAAGAAAGTTAATGTCTTCGCTTTGTTGAAACTAAAACTGACTTTTTTCTCTGCTACGGCGATTGGCGTTATTCATTTATTTCTTGTATTTCTGTAACGCTTTTTTGATGCCACCAATTTCAGTTTCTTTTTAAAGTACCGAAAATAACAGTCTATATCTCGATTTTTTTCATCAGTGAAAAAAGTTCACGTCTTCAATAACGAGGACATTTTAATTGTAAGATTTAGGTTTCGGTATGGTTTTTTGTGTTGATTAAATGTAATGATAAAAACTGTATACAACTCTAATAAAATCGTTAAGTAATAAAAAGTAACGAGATAAAATACAAAAAGATGTCTTGATCGCTGACTTCCGCTCGATTCAGATATTCATGTCAATGATTTTATTGTGATATTATCGTGATGGTCCAATTTCTGCAGATATTATCGTTTCTGCAGCGAACATGGGTAAGGTAACACTGAATTCAAACGCCGTAGATGGAAGCGGTCCGTTAGAATTCTTTTCGCAAACAAACTGACAACGGACACGCCTCGATACGCTATCAACGAAATTTTACGCTTCTAATTACAAATTAGTGGTGGACGAGCAGATATGTGACCAAGTATTTCAGAGTAGGTTAAGGCTATTATTTTTATGTTATGTTAATAGAACATCAAAATGTTTACTATCGTTTATGAATGATGTTTACTTAATCTTACAATTTATAGATGTAGGTATCATATCTTTTTGTAGGTTATAACTGTGTTTTACGTTTATTTAATAATACCTATTAAAATGCTGGAATTTATAAGATATAAACATCTACAATGTATAAACAGTTTGCTACGCTACGCTAAGGTAACGCGTTGATGTCTTTTGTATCAGCATGCGAATGTTTCGTTTAGTTCACATATTATAATTAGGATATTACTATTAATAGTACATTTAATATCAAAAAAGCGTCTTTAAATGAATACATTTCACTTTTAAGTAACCCATGTATTGTTTATGCTTTTTGTAACGTGGAATCTGAGAAATAGTAATCGAATTGTCTGACAATGCAATATAGGCAAAGGTGTTTCTCGCGATTTCTATAGCAATCGATGTCTGATTGTCTCGCAGCAGGTTGTGACAGAAAGCGTCTAGCTGTGAACTTATAAAGAGGGTAATGTCCGTCATTGAATGGTTGTGAAACAACGGCAACGTGACTTATTCTGATGGCCACGACGAGCGTTGACAGCGTGGATAATGTTATCGTTGTCTAGCGACGATCAGGAGCGGGGTTCTGAATCAATCCTGGTGCCGGGAAGAGGTCACTGACCGCACCGCACGACGTCTTCACTATTATAAAATAGTCAACCATAAATCGTGGAACTGCCGCCCAATTAAACGTCACTTAAAATATTGTTAAAAAATTACAAGTCGTGAATTTCCAGTATCATAGAGGTAGAGAATATTATAAAAATCTTTAAAAATAATGTCAGTTTATACAAAAAAAAAATTAAAAGTATCTATGGCCAAAATGAATAATCGACATTACCTTATAATTTAATTGAAAATTAATAACACAAACACTACAATTAAGCTACTTATGCTACATAAATGAAAACCCTGTAATTAAATTACTTCATCCTACGTGCTAACTGTACATTAAATATTTCCAAATGAAATTCTATCGAGCAGCAGTTCAATAAACGTTGGTATCGATAAAAAGTAAATGCGGTTTCAATTCCGACCGCACGACAGGACTAGAATTACAAGGAAGAAAAACATCGCTGTGGAATCAGGAAAAAAATGTCGTTCCGCGAGAAATTAGATAACTATATATTTCACACGATCTATAATGATATAATTTATTGCTTATAAATTTATGTTGGAACTTTTTATCAGGTTATAGATTATGGTTGACTCTAGTTGTGACATTTGGATTATTACGGCAGTGATCGCGTTGTTATGTTATTTTGTGAACGGTGTCTATATGTAGCAACATAAGTAAGAATATGATTCAGACCGTACAATTAATGGGAAGTGACTATGCCCAGCAGTGGTACACAACAAGGATTGCAGACAACTTATAGAAAGCTGAAAAAATCTGAATTAGTTTTTAATAATTAATGTAAACCTCAGATAGGAAACCCATCCGAAATAACATTGCTATTTTTACACTTTATACACCTCATTACTTGACACACAAGAAAAGATATTATAATCAATGTTACGTAAACTTTAATAACGTACAATTTAACAAACATGATAAAGTAGCCGAATGAAACATTGTTAACCATCGCACCCGTGACTGACAGGCGGTGTAAACGTTGTGATGACTTGGCCATAAGTTATGACAGAAGTGAGACATGGAGCCGAACTGACAACGAATCTATCTCATTTGCATTTAAAACAAAATAAACATGATTGTTACGTAACCGTGTGGAGTTTATTGCCGCTCCCGGAGGCGATGGACCTTCGTGTAACATTACAATATACATTAGTACGACTAGGACGTAACATTACAAGTACATATACATTAGTGTACGACTAGACATGCGTTGTAGCTTAAAAGCTATGTCGTGTCCCCGCATGACATTTAAGATGACATTGTTTTAAATTTTTATTTCGATCCGCCCACATTGTTACATTGTAGTTACATTAACTTTGTCACCTCTGAATAATTATACAGCAGCCAAAATTACATACGTCTCAAGAGTAGCATATTTTTTATTTGCTTCTGTGGGTTATTTCTACGGACAGATTAATGTACAGTACAAGGGAAGACCCGAATCAATGAGTATCAAATTTTTATTTGCTAACTAAGAAAGCTCTTTGAGCTATAAAGTTATTCATTCTGAAACTTTTTCAACAAATTTTCACTATTCTAGCCCACTGAATCAAGTTTAATTAAGTTATCTATGACAAATCGAAATAAATAACTCATTTCTCTTAAAAATGCAAATATTATGACCAAAGAAATTTTATTTCAATTTTATGAACCCATTAATCACAGACAAGATTAAGTCCATGGCATTAACCTTATCTAAGTATGTAAAGGTGTCAATGCATTCGAAATTATGTTGTAAGTCGAGCTGGTCAGGTCAGAGTCATGCTCTAGCTGCCTGTGACTAGCTAGGCCTGGTCTGGTATCGGAGGGCGCCGACATGCTTCTCAAGTGATGCTACGCGTCACTGGCTGCCGGCCAAACGTGTCTTTGAAAGGACATTGCCACATTACTTCGCTGATATTATTTCGTGTTAGTAGAGCTATTTTATTGCAAATTCAAATCTCATTTATTCAAAGTTGATTCACATTGAACACTCTTTGAACATCAATAACTTTACCACCGCCTCGTAGAGTTTATTCGTTATGAAGAAGAGGCGAGGCAAGAAACTTGCTTTATATTTAATCAAGAGACCCACTTAATATGTTAATTTATTTTCACATGTGTGTAAATTTTGACTACCTATATTATACTCAAAGGTTTGATAATGAATTTAAAAGTGATTTCCCTAAAATTTACATACCTATTACTACTTTATTAAAGAGGTATAGAGGATGACATATAATTTCAGATTCTACATTGACCACATTCTGTATGTTTGAATATATGTAATTCAAACATACAGAATTATATAACATTTATGTCCCTGTTGCGTTACGTTATTATGTTGTTATAATTCGTTATCATGTTAATTCGAACCTAAGAGGGTTTATTATATTGGCTATTTATTGGATGCAATATAATGAAAGTTTTATTAATGCTAAGACCCTTTTCAGTGAAAGCGCGTGGTCAATTCGACCAAAGGTCATCGATTGTAAACATGGCCTATACATTATTGAGGTCGCAAATTTATTGTTTTGTACAGGCCACAAGTATATCGTGAGCTACAATATCATCACTAACTCTCTTTACGTGAATGTCAGGAAGGTGATTTAATGATTAAGTCCAAAATGCAGCAACCTTTTCTTGTAAATTCATTCTACTAAGGTCAACAACACTTACTGCCAAGCGTGGGAATGCAAATATAGGGGACGTTTCCTGGGATGCCTATATCCATCAATAGATCGCTGTAAGTTCGTAGAGTAATAAGCCAAGGAATGAAGGAATGAAGATGAATAAGACAAGCAACTATAAATTACAGATTTTCTCAAAATTATCAATTTTCACTCTATTATGTTTAATGGCTAATGAATATTAGATTGATGTTATTAGTATTTAATTTTGTATATATGTTTCGAAATGTGTACGATTAGATGCTGATTCTAAGCAACAATTCATGTTGTGGATTAAATTTATGAACACAACGTTGAAGCACCTGCGTCATATAATTTCCGTTTATCGCCCCATTACCTACATTTTCATTTTCTTAGACTAAGTTAGAATTTTCACAAGTAACAAGTGAAAGAGCTGTCAGATAGCTTCTGGTATACATAAAGCGCAATGTCGAAGCTTGTGCACTTTCTCATTTATTCATCAGTTTAGTGGGTCGCGGACGACTTGCGAAGGCGATGCGCGACCGTTGCGCACGCGCATCTTATGGACTATGAGTATGCTGTAAAATCATTGCATATAACAATCCAATAATTGTTGTCACGCGAACCAAACTACCAGTGAAAGTCAAAGTGTCTTTATCAACGCAAAGATCCAAATTATCCAAGCCACGAACGGTAAGAGATTGTTATTACCACTGCAATTCATTTCAAACTTTCGGAGTTTTGGTCTCATCAAGGAAAGCTTTTTTGGAGCAAGCATAAATTTTACGTTACATTTCGCTTAACATCAGCAGTACTCAGAATTCTTGTTTAAGGAGGTAATTAGCATCATGTCGTCATGTTTTGCGATTCAACTTTTTTTTTAATATACAGTTTGCTAATAAAATACGAAAGTTTAAAGATACTTATAAAAAAAATGTTATTTTAAAACATAAAATATATCTTATGTTCACAGCTCACCACTGTGTTTCTAGCACTTATATACTATTATTATAAACTGTAAAATGATGACAAGAGCATGATGGGCGAAATAATTAGATAAAAACTGTTGGTATATGACCGGGATTTTAAATTATCTGTCTCGTTCGTCACGCCCACACACATTAGTCGCATTTATGTCGACCAGAAAACGAATAGCGTGGAATGACAAAAATCTTAGTATAACTGTTCTTAGTAGACGCAAGTCACTGTAGGAGCGTACGTGTAAGATGCAGTTAGAATTGCTGTACACGGTCCGCGGAAAGTCATAAAACGTGGTAAAATTTTTACTCTATGTCTATATATATTCATATACTTATAATCAAGTGAAAATTATAAACATAAATGACATTGGAGACTGCCGAAAATGTAAAAATATATACCCATTCTGTCATATGAAAAAAGCAATGATTTCAAAAAGAAAAAAGTTTTTTTTTTCGTTTGTGTAATTGCTTTTTATTTTTATGGGTAAAAGGTAATGGAATTCATGCAAAACTGTTTAGTATAGTATTATCACGAAAATGAGCATTTTCCTGCACCATTTTATCTTCCAAACGCTTAATTTTTCCAATGCCTTAAAATCGTTTTTTTTCTAGAAACTGGCATTATAAACCGATTTTAATACGTAAAAATACAGTCAAGGTTTACAAACATTTTTATCTAATAAATCATTTGGTTATGTTGCCCGAGGCAAACAATGTTAATAGAATTACGTGGTCATTATATAGCTCGGTACCACAATCGTGATTCTCTTTAACTACGATTTGTTTTTGCGACTGTGATCTGTGAAATTATAAGTAAATTATCTAATATTAATTGCATTTGTTTTATATGTATACTTACTTTTGGAATTTCCATAAAGAATCAATTGTTAGTGTACAATGTACGCAATTTAGATTCACTAAACAAATTTAAAGTCACAAATATCATTACTCTAGAAGTTAAGGATTTGAATTATATCTAAGTATACCCAGAAACTCAATCGGAATTACTAAAACGATTTCATTTATTTTTATTGCAAAAGAAATTCGTGTAATGCGGTCTCGAGCGAGCAACCAAGATTGAATTACATGGCTATTAGATCACATTCGGTGGAGAGACGGCACGTGAGGCGCCAACGTACTATCTAAGACCGGTATTATTCTTACCTATATCTGCAATGTGCAATTTATTACGATTGAAAAATGTAATTTATCTCCCCATCCGACATCGCAAATAAATTAGTTTTATGGGGGAGCAAGGTGAATTTACCAGAAAATTATAGAGTGCTTAATGACAAAAAGTTATACGATCAAAGCGAAGTTACCTCTACATTTTTTGTTGTATCAAGAATACATACAGAAAGATTTATTAGTATAATAATAAAAGAGATTGCTAGATGAACGGAATGCTTTGGTTTTTCTGCTTTACATCCCAAGAATAAAAATAATCATGTATTTCTTCAAACGGTCATCTACCTAAAACTTACTTAGTTCAGTGCTTATAATTCACTTAGTCCATATTTTACTTACTTATATTTTAATACTCCCGCTTTACGGAACTATAAGCACTCAAATTTTTGTAATTACGACTCACGTAGCATGATAGTTACGATACGGATCTGCTACAAAATAAGGTCTCGAGTTTAATTCTAGATTAGACAAGCACATTCAGTTATTAATTTATGATTATTTTTTGTGAGATTCATACTATTTATTACATTGAGGAATAAGTATTCACAAACTTGGGTATGATGTTTGAAATCTTGTAGGAAAGTATATAAATTACGCTCTACTATTACTTCCAAATTTTCATTTGTAAAATAGTTTAAATACCATTTAAGGCAATTCGATCAAGATTTACAAGAAACACTTTCAGAGGACACATCTACAGCAGATCTCAAATAAAATGTGAGACATTACGGAATTGTACGATGGTTGTGGGTCGCCTGAGACGCAGAGAGGGCACTGGGTCGGGGGAAAGTAGTGGGCCTTATGTACGCGTGCACGGTGCATGCCGCCGCAATTACATTCACGTACTACCGCATTATGTCGCTGTCGGATTTAGAAATCGTTGGACCTGAACTAAGATACAATAGGAAACATTCAAAGAAACAAAAGAGAACGAATTTGAATTCCACTTGAACGAGACGAGGCAAATTCCGCGCTAAAGTAGGCTATTACCGATACTAGTATCGGATTGTGGTCAAAAATAATTTATTTATTTATGATAACTTAAACTACATCTATCATTACAGGCAGTCCTAATTCGATAGCGTAGCACAAAAACTATTTAAAAAATACTATGTAAATTATTAAAATTAACAAACATTAACTGTAAATGACAATTAAATAATTTATGTCAATAAAATATTAACGCCAAGATTAAATGATGTCAAATGTTTAATTAATTGGATTCTGTCAAAAAAATAAAATAAGATGTCTTTCCATACTCGTGTACCTGTAGTGACACACATATTACCAATAAGTTTATTATTTTAATAAAAAATGACAAATAGACAAACTCGCAGTTAAATGTTTAATATAAAAACCATTGAAATCGCTACTTAACTATAAGTAGGATAAGAGTCTTACCTAAATCTGATTCACAGTTTGTTGCCCTCGAGGAGTAAATTAAAGCGACGAACAACAAGCTATAAGCAAGAAATAAGTGTGTTACCACACCGCCATGTTAGGCCACGAGGGGTATAACATTACAATTATTTTATTTTAATTTAATTAATACAGTTACAAAAACCCCAAAACATTGTATTTGTCTTAAATAAAATTCTTTTTTTCCCTCTCCCTCTCTCTCCCTCTCTCTCTGTTTTTAAAACCTCTATATAGTTCGCCTCCGGCGGCCCCACCGCCACGCCTATAACAGCAGTGTTAAGCACTGCTGTGTTCTGGTCAAAGGGCGTAATAAGGGCTTATCCGAGGCATCCAGCTCCGTCCTCAGGGGTAACAATGCATCTGTGGTCAACTTCATGTAGGATCTTGATCTTATTTGGGGTTGATTACAGTTGTCCATGAGCGGCAGTGGCCACTTACCATCAGGTGGACTGCATGCTCGTTTGCTACTTCCATCATGTAAAAAAATACCTGTAACATTTTAAAAGAACCCTTTTCAAACTAATTGGTATTATAAACCGACTATAAAACTTAACTGGAATGTCTAACCATAAAGTGACATACATGTACTTTTATTACATTCTTATGAATTACACATAGCGATGATCTTTCACGTAAAGGTGTAAGTACTTTTCCTGGGAATGTAGTTCTACTTTTACGATTCTAGTAACGCGTTTCGTGTCTTATCATAGCAAATTAATGATCCTGTTTTCATACGAGAGGTATGTTTTATGTGGAGTTTATATTTTAACAGTGATAATTACAATGTCGTCTTGGCGCATTACCTACCAACTGTTAAGATTCTGTTTTTCAATTCTGAAAGATACAAAAGACTATATTATGATTTTATAGATTTTTTTAACTTGAATAAACGTTGACATATTTAAAAATTACTTTTAAAAACGCAAACAAAGAATATTTGTTCTATTTGTATAACAAATAATATTAGATAGGACGAATACACCCGAAAAAATCCTTTAATTCTCATTGCCTTGATTGCATAATGTACTTGTTATTAAAGAAACTTTATCATACCTACTATAGATCTCACCTAAACGCTATGGTAAAACCATAACTTACCACTAGGTAGGTCAACGAATATATCACTTTATACAGACAACTTAACTGTTGGTCTGAGCTGCTTTTAAAAGAACTACGAGTACTAAAATAAACTGGGTAACAAGCAATAAATTATAGTATCGCGGCAGCTGACGCGTGTTTAGCACCACAAGTTATAGCCGTTGACGAAGACCTGGGAACTGACTCTCTACGGTCACTGTCTGTGATTAATGACCTTTAAAACAAAAGTCATTAATCTCACATTATGCTTCTTCGAAATTAATCACTTATTTCAGCTTTTAGTGCCCCCGTTTCTAAATGTTTCGGATATTTAATTATAACCTTTCACACTTAGTGTATTATTCTCTTTGATTGTAAATAATATTTGTTAATAACTATTCTGTTATGGATTACTTTTCTATTGGTCTATATTTGCTTTTAGAAGAACTAAGTACTAAATAAACTGGATAACAAAGAGCAATAAATAATAGTAGTACGCGTGTTTAACACCACAAGCTATAGCCGTTGAAAAAGCCCTGAGAACTGACTCTTTACGATCATTTTGCGAAAGTTTATCAGTCAACGGAAACTATGATTAATGACCTTTAAAACAAAAGTCATTAATCTCACATTAAGCTATTTGGAAATTATTCATTTATTTAAGCTTTTAGTGCCCCCGTTTCATAAAATGTCTCAAACACTTAATTATAACCTATTACATTTGACTGAATATTTTCTATCATTGTGAGTAATATTTGTTGCTCACAATAATAGAAAATATTCAGTCCAATAATTTAGTAAAAAACTATCTTGGATCCAAAAAAACGATATGATTTTCTTTTGCTTATTATTCCTTTGTTACTACAAAACAAGAATGGTTTAGCATATGTCTACTAGAAATGCTATATCTATCATCAATCTGTGAGAATAATATGCATGGTATGAAATAAAACAAGGTATAATACAAAGAATAAAACTACTATCGCTGAATACTGATCCTTACAAGCCAGCCCTTCAAGACATGCGAGTATAATATGTCGCAGGGTTGTCGCAATATGTAGCCTTTGATTTATACAATGGTTAAATTAATTTAGTAGTACATATTACATATAAGAATTTACGTTGCATATTTAAGTAGATTTTTGGGTATTATAAAGCTGACTTAACATCAAATACATTCGTTTATGGTATTAACAAAATCATGGTAGATTTTGTTAATACCATTATAGCTGGATATTTCTTCCTTATAGCTACAGATTAACGCTACTATGATATCTGGTTTGATGGGTATAAGCAACTTACACGAGATGTTACACCTTAATCCTCAACAAAAGCATCGATTTCTATTTTAAAATATGTATGAGTCTCCATGAGTGGCTCAATTTTAGGTGGACTAAATGATCGTTTTTCACTTCAGTCAGTTAATAAAAAATACCCATTTAAAAAAAAAATAATTAAAATTAACTTAATTACAAATTTAGTTTATTTCATTTCTCTTGTGATTTTGGATATGACGAAACATTAAGCGAAAATGTAAAATTCTGATATTCCTGCTAATTCACTTGTGTAAAACGAAGAACATAGGCCTCTACAAAGTATACGACGTCTCACAGTAAGGATCAATACTACAAAATAGCTTTCCTTATTTAAATATCCCATTGTAGTATAAACTTTCTTTCATACAAGTGGGCCAATAAGATTTTTGGGCGGCGCACCCGGTCAAGGCCACTTGCACTTGCCCGCAAAAAACCAACAACTGGTTATGCGCCCACGCATACGGTTATCATAGTCGTATTTTTTGCGGTAACGCCTTACGACATACGATGCAAGTTATGACTAACTATAAACCATTGATCAAACTTTTTGTTACCAGTTTTAATACTCCCATCAACTCTACATTAAGATTCACAATGGACAAAAATAAATAATAATACACTATTTTAATAATGAAGCATAATACAAATGAGTCTAATAAATAATATCGGTGGGCGTTTCGCTTAAAAATAGAGTATTGAGAACGTTGGAGAAGGCTATCGCCTGTGAAACTCGATTCAGCCTATTTGCAAGCGATAAACAAAACAGCACGCGTCGTAAATATCAAGTAGGCTTCTTAAGGTAACAAATTATGGGCAAACACACCCTAGAGATCTTATATCCTCGTGTTCCGTTCTGTTTGCTCTTTTTCAATGACATCGCACTAAATACGTTGCTAAAAATAATGTATTTTTTGTATTGCAATGAACAAGCTGTAACTTGTGAGGGTTATTAAATTTTTAATAACAAGCATCACGTACTCCTGACGACTTAGAACCAGTTTTAAACGAGATTCGTATAATTTAGTCCTTTGGTGTTTTCTGAATCTTATGCTAATAAAACTGTATCTATTTTTGTAGGCGACTTTTAATGACTGCAACTATATTTAGATACTGTAAAAACTAAATTAATATTGCAGTTTAAACAGAGTAAGTAATTAAGGTTCCAAGGCAACAGGGTCCAGGCTCATATCCAGGTCCAATTTATACCAACTTTTTGCTACATATATAAATAATGTAAATGAAACATTCATTTTATTGTAATGTCCATATGTGTCCCTATTAACATGATCTCCGTAGTTTTTCAACTATTTTCGTGCAAAATAAAGTTGTATTTCGTCCCGTGCAAATGATCGTACATGCCATATTTGTAGTCAACTTGCAAATACCAACTTTTACTTTTTTCCATACTTTGTAAAACAACTCTAAGGTCCATTTACTGTTATTACTGGGACTAAAAAACACTAATCAACAATAGCATGGAACTGTGGGTATCTCACGCGAGTGCATATAATGGTTGAAGGGGCCGACGTCTCCTTCATGTAATTCTCCTGTAATGACGGTAATCATTTTACCATCTACGTACCAATAATGCGCGTTTGCTTAGTGCAATGGGGTTAGGTAGGCATCGCCATGCGAGGCTTACGTCCACTTTGTTTTATGTGGTTGATGCCACAAATGAAGCAGTTTAGTTATTTATAGCTCGATTACATTAAATACGTTGATACGCTAAATTGCGCAACCTTGCCGTAGCAATATTGCGGGCGCCCGGAACATCCTGAGTCCCTCATTACGGCGAAATGAGGTAAATTGCAGTGAGATGTTTTCCGGCTCGCTGCTAAATGAACAATATATCAAATTATGTTTTAGTAAGCTATTTCAAGCACAGATTACTAGAGTGGGCTTTGCATTTTGCAATTTATCTCTTGTCGGTCAGTAACCATAATATAAGGCCATTGACCATATCGATCACAAGCCAATGACTCATTTTGAAAACAAGCAACGTAAGTTATAGTATGATTGATTGATAATGATAAGATCTTATAGTTTATTTCTTCATTAATTGTATATCATTGATTAGTAGCAACATGACAATTTCCAGTTCAGTTCTATTTTTTTACTTAATACAGTAATAATATGACTCGTATATTACAGTTATAAAAAATGTTTACAGTAATTTTTTTTTTTCATTTTTTGTCAAAATTATAGTCAAATTAATGTAACTTCGAAAACAGAATATTTAGTATAACTTTGATTATAAAAGTTAATAAACAAAAAATACCTGTAAAAGTCGGCTGCACAGCTCAAAACAGTTTCACGGGAAAAAATGTTCAAGTTCAATTTAACACAACTAAACTGTGTCCTGGCAACACGATCGCGATCACTGAGCCCTAAACGAGGGAGCGATGTTAACGCGATGGCCGTGGTTGACCGCGCGATTTACCGAGCGCGTACACGCTACCGACCAGGCGTCACAAACGGAATGAAATGGTGAAGAAGACGCCGCCGTCTTTTATAGACGTGACCGTAACCTGACGCCGGATAACGGACTCGTACCGGCGCAGGCGCCACTCGACTATCACTCGTAACGCCCTCCCGCAAAACGCATATTTGAAACCCCATAGATTTTCCTCTCAATGTAACAGATAGATCGAATTTTCAATAAAGCGCCCCGAGCTGAACTGCAATTTGCAAGCGCTTACCCGCGAAGTTAAGGCACGCCCGAACAAGACGACAGGACAACGGCACTCCAAATGCCATCAAAGTACATCTTTGACGTAGCCCTTATAGGACGCGGAAACCTGCATTAAACGAAAATTAACTGAAACGGCTAGAATATGTTAAACTTCACTAAACAGATATAAAATACTTTTGAAAACATATTAGAAAAGTTGTACTTATACTACTTACAAATTAATGCAACGATATAAATTAAAAAAAAAATGTAGCGCATTTTTTTCTTAAATCTGAATCAGTTACGCATGGCATGTTCCTGTTTTTTATTATTACTACCTTCGGACGCCTACCACTGGTATATGGTTGTCGACTACGGATACCCATTATATACAGCCATTACAGCAGTCGCTAATGCGTTACGAGGCATATAAGAATATACGCGTAGCGTGCTGAGGGCGGAAGAAAATACCCGCCCCAATAAACACTTTTTGAGGGCGACAAGATCATACAAAGCCTTTATTCGGACAGCGTTTTCGTAAATATGTTTTAAAAATGAAGCCACTTCTATTTACATAGTCCCATGTAACCATTTTGAGGTTTAATACATCACAGTAAATAATAATCCAGCTAAAGGTACTTAGTACTTGAGATCCACGACATTGATAACTATAGTGGATTTATTGATGTGCCTTTTTTACAGCGCGGACAATTTAAGAATAGCTACAGGCTGCGTGCTACGTGCGTTTTATGCAAACAAGTAAGCAGTCCTCCTAGAATCCGTTGTGTGTCGTAAACATAACTAGTCAGCCTTTAGTAGACCATTGTTGGTAACACATCTCCTCTGTCAAGTATGGTTGCAATTTATAAATCTATCACACTCGTTGAGGATGTAGTTCAAGGGAAGCTTTACTCATCAAATGTTTATCGTTTGGTATCACCAAAGATGATAAAACATGTCGTAGCATTGATTCTTCATCGTCGCTTCGCGAGTATTTGATGAAAAACAGCAAATCAAGAAAATGTCAACTCAATGTAGTAGTCAACTCAATGTAGTACCTATTGCTAACTAATAACAATAGTGTTAAGTGCTGATGTGTTTTGTTTGGGAGGGTGTGGTAATGGTGACATACTTATGCGAGGCGCGTCAAATTATTCGTATGGGGGTAGCTACGCTCCGTGTCCAATCTCATGTAAGACTGATGTTAATAAGTGGCTACTTTCCATCATATGTACATATATACTGCATGCTGATTTACTATCCTATGTTATAAAAAGCATACATAGCAATAGAGAAGCATAATATATATTATCTCATGTCTAGATCATGTGTAGATCTTAACCGACGGGTAAAGTGTGCAACATTGGATGCGGTCGGAAAATGGCAAAATTTAATGCTCGCTTCCGTGCTTCGTTGGGCATGTTAGAGCCGTAGATCTCAATTAACATCACAGAACAGTCGTTAAAATTTGTCGAGGACCTTGTGGGCGTTAAAATTGTTTTAAGAAAATTGTGTTAAACAGTGCCAGAACCAATGCAACAGAGAAAGAACCATAGCCTATTTGTAGCGTAAATCAGTTTAAGCGTTTCGTGAGAAAGGTGTATATACCGGCTTCTTCTTCTAGTGCCTCTTCAACTAGTGAAGGTTGGCAGCTCTGCGTATTTCTTTTGATACTTGCGAGTCGAAAAAGTTCGGCGACACTCATAGTCCCCGTCCATTCCCCAATGTTCCTTAAGCACGACTTTTTTACGACCGGGTCTTAGATGAAAAAAATTAAAAGATACCGGCTTACTTACATATAAAAAATAAGTCTTCACGACCAAGCAAGTGTAACATATAAAATAATACAACATACGCTTGTTCCGCACACTTATTTGTATTATAAGTTTTAAAATTAACATACCTATTTAAAAAAGTAAATACTTAAAAAGTAGAAGAAATAAAATATATCTCACATACATAGATTTAATGGTAGCTTTGTGATTGATTTTAATGGTAGCTAGCTTAACTACTTATGTACTACATTGAAAATAGTAAGACTTTGTAAAAGGTGTTCCACAAATACATGCTAATCAAATATGAAAACATGTTAGAAAACCAGGTCGGTTATAGAAACTGCAATTGATGAAAGATGAAATCCATCCGTGGTTGGACTTCGGTGGCACTACCGCCTCATTTATTACTGCCTAGTAACAGGAATGAAAAGAGCTTTTCTATGATGATGAAGATGTTTTTCTATGTAATGTCTATAGCGATTCCAACTTAATCCTCAGAAGTACGACATATGGCCGACTGCAGGTAAAATACTGAACTAAACCGGTGTTTATTAGAAGTGTACATGTCCAATACAGCACTATTTTCAAGATTGACTACTTCCATATTATAATAAGAGTTTAAATGCACACAACATAAACTTAAAGCCAGCATTACGTACATATTAAATGTTACTTATCTGAAAACACATATTGCTTTTCTTATGAAATGTATGAAAGATGTAAGAATTACCAAGGGCAAACGCTGCATGTGTGGTACATCATTATAATGCAATAGCGTTGACTTACACATGAATTATCGTGAGGCATGCGAGATGAATGGAGCACCTTTGTGTGGGTTATGTGATCGCTATTTCTAGTAGCTACTGTATATGCAAGTCTTTGTTATCCGAAGCTGCATAAAATCAATTTATTGAAATTTAAGACAACGTAGATATACATACATATGTCATTGTTACCTATAGAAATATTATAAGCGTTATAAGAGTTATAAGCGAAATTTAGAAGTACCTACCACAACTGCTACTCATTAATACCCACTCAGAGCGTTCACTGCCAAAAATGCCATGGTTTGCGCAACATAGACATCCTTCATCGGGGATGTTGAAAGTTGACATCTCTTGGCACCATTCGCTTGCAAAGACTAATATGGCATCAAATAACATGAACATTATAAACTAAGTTCCTGGTGCTTTATAGAGCACAGGTAAGACTCCACATCTCACAAATCTGGGCAGGGCCTACCACTTGTCTTCACCACCACGATTCATGAACTAAACGCATTTGACTCCGTGTGAAAAATTGCGATCTGTTTCCTCAACGACCTAAAGATTACCGATCGATTAGAAACGACTAGGCTCGATCGGTTATTCAACTAAATATAAAAAAGATCTCTCCACTGTAACCGCTTAATTTTAAAACTTTTATAGGGAAAACAGTTAGTGAAGTTGGCTATGCTGACTAGCCATTTTTGTGGTAGAATATAATCGCAGCTCGATGTTCGCACACGCTTGAAACGTGTGAACGGGTAATGCGAAACAAAGAATGCTCTATTATGGGAAAATACTGTGCTTCACTCATAAAATGCAAAATGAATAATTAAACGACTTACCAAGAAAAGAGCTGTGTGACAAACGGGGCACGCTGACTGTCCCAAATACCTATCTCGTGTTTATTAAGTAATTATTGAACCGTGAGTATTATTCGATATTGCCATGCAAATGAAAATCGAAAGCGAATCTCTAATAGAATATTAGTTTCTTTCACAATGTCAGTTGCTCACGAGTAATAATAAGAACAATATAACATAATATGAGTCTGACTACCTTTTTTGTCTTACTTCCTGCGGTTTCCCAAAGAGGATTTAAGGCCAAGTTTGAGACGATACAGCAGTGAAAGTTAATGTGTTGATTCGCATTGCCACTCATTATCTGCGCGATGAAAATCTTAAATTACATCGCGCACGGCAAATCTCGATCTATTTTTATTTGAGTAAGATTCAATTATTCAGTTCCAAAATAATTACAGCGTATAGCGCCTTGGTCTAAGAAAATAACAACGACTTTGCGATATAATGACCGTTTGTAGCTGTTGGGTTGCGAAAGAAAAGAATAAGATGATGATGTGATGACATTGTGATTCAAAAGCGGTAAAACAATTTGCTCGGCTAGACTTTGTTTATTTGCTAAATTAAATATGAATACAAGATGTACTAAGAAACGTAATGAGATACTTTCTTATGGCGAAATTCTTTTCTTTAATTGAACTACGTCTACTGGCAATGTTATGTTTAAAAATGTTATAATAGAAGTTATCTATTATTAAAATGAAGATAATTTTTATTTTCATATCCATTCAAGTATGTTTCGCTGGTCAGGTACGTAGGAGCGCAGGTCGCCCTCGACTCAGGTGGACTGATGATCTGAAGAAGACCGCGGGAAACCACTGGATTCAGAAAACACAGGACCGGTTGGAGTGGCGCCTTCTAGTGTAGGCCTATGTCCAGTAATGGAACTCAAAAGGCTGATGGATTGATGCATGTACCGCTGAGCTTAAATGGTGACTTTGTTATGTATGAGAAGCTATTATAGTTTTTTCTTGATAACAGGTAATACTTTTTATTAATATGAATATATAGACATATAGAGTCAATATTGCCTATTTGTTATTATCTCGTCTGGTCTCATAAAGTAAATCCCTCATTCAGAGATCTAGACTGTCCATTACTGTCCTCTAACTTTTGCGAATGCCGTATACGCGTTATTATTATTCATCGATATCTGTAATGTCGATACATTTCACAACTTGTAGGCATATTTAAATAACTATATTGTCACTTGTACTTAATGTAATTTTAACTTGTATATACTTGTGCCAAACCTTCGGTTCAAAGTGATGCCACCACCGTTGTTATAACATTAAGCAATTGCTGTTTAATACCATGTATCATACATGAAATTATATCGTCTGGTGCAAACTTTAATTCTTAATGAAAATATAAGTGATCCTCTCTCTTTTTATCTATTAGTCTTGTTATATCTAATGAAAACATATTCATTCTCAACTAATAGATATCGCTACTTAAAATTAGAAAGGCTGAATATTTTTACTTTGGAAATCTATGTATCAAGTCACTGACTAATGTGAATAGATTATGTTATTTATTAATGCCAATCATTTTGTATTGAAACATAAATAACTAAATTGGTATTTTTATACTCGGTGTCCATTCCCAAGATTAATAGAGTGCCTACATAACGTTAGAGTGCACCGCGGTCAAATAAGTGAGTGCGGCTCAAGTTTTTTAGTCGTTTCATGAAAGCTATTTCCCGAATGGTTTAATGTTCATAATGTGGGTTATTGTGTTAATGTTGTGAGTACTTAATCCATTACGACACGATCGCGCATTACACCGGACGTCGGGCATCGGGTCGCCGGTCGTGCGACTATCGGCTGCAGCGCATGACTCGTACCTCCGTGCTATCTATTTCACTTCGTTTTCACACCTTTTATTTGGCGTTCATTTGTAAGGTGTTTTTGCGCTTACTGCGTGGATGCCGGCGTCTCAAAAGATCTAGGTCGCCCGTCCAAACACTGATGATAATACACAGCACTTTTACTTTATGGAGAGATCTACGATTTATCAATTTAGCATTAGAAGTGAGGTCTCCGAGTCTTCGTAACGTGTAATCGATTTGGAGTAGCCTTGTTTTAGTAAACGGAGCATTTAATCAACGTGGTTACGATGATGACAAGTGCACGGGCGTTACAAACGCGGTAGTACGTACCATGTTGCGCGTGCGCAGCTTAATCGTCGCGTAACGGCGCCGAACTGTAAAGCTCGCCACGGACCGCGGGCCGCGTGCTAAATTTGCCGAAACACAGCGATCTCTAGCGGGAAAATCTCAAATCACTTTAATTCGTGTCGATGGCCGCCCATTATGGAAAAAAATCAATTAAACGCAAGAATTTGGTCGCCGCTCCGCAGCAAAAACTACGTAATATGTAATACCTGTTACATAGAAAAGGACTATTTTTTGTGATACGTTTAACGACCTGGATGGCTTATTAGCCCACGTGCTTGACGCTTCTGACTAATAGTTTTTTGCGCACTTTTCGAACACACACCTATAATAAGTTAACAGGGTCCTGGCCAACAACAGCTTTTCTATTAAGTAAGTCTAATAAATATTTTATCAGAATGTATTTTAGAACTTATAAAGAGGAATTGAGTTATTTATTAATTTATGTCTTCAACTTACTATACAGTTCGAGTAGGCACTTTCGATTCTTAAAGTACCAATTTGGATAAAACATTATATCACCTGAAAAGTTAGATACAATTGTCTCAAACATTTTATGATGAAAGTTGCTAAAACATCTTTATAAACTTACCAGAACTGAGTTACACTAGAAAGCGCAATTTAGTTTTTGTCCCTGATTTAATAAAAAGTTTGCGTGACAATACTAACGCATTTTCATAACGCAGCATGAAGACCATAGAGTCGAACACAACGCGTCATGCTATGAAAACTTGATATTTATCCCATTACGGTACCCCTTGATGTATACTCCATATGATATGTTTCATGTTGCATGAGATTCACACTGCGGCAACTTATAACTTTTTCTAGACAGTTTTAATACAAATTACTGGCGCACGCAGACAAAAATGAAGCAATAAATTAAAAATGCGCTTTTAACTTCGTCAAAGATAATTGCGTTTATTTACTTAATTGCACAGCTAAATCACTCTTCTTAGCCCACTCATCACACAAATATTGCCCCCAAGTTACAATTATTCAAGGAGATAAAAATACTAGCTTGTTGCATTATTAATACGAATATTCCAACAAACGGGGTATTTCTTTGAGGCGTGGTCAGTCGATCACTGTCCTTCGAATAAAGTTCTAAACTTGCCCCTTTAAAATTCTTTAGACACGCCTGCTCTTCTCACATTTAACAATATAATGACAGCCTTCGCATTCACTTGCCTATTTTCTTTTTGTTTGCAATTAATATAACTACTTTTATTTCTCAAGCTTTGCAATACGCACAGCATGAGTACGACCCGTTACATGTTAACATTATTTTTTACTCCTTATTTTAATCACCACCGTTACAAGTTTCATTGTAACAGACAAACATGTCTCCCTATTACGGTATGAATCTTCACTGCGCAGTACGAACCTATATATGGAGCGCTACCACTCCACTTCTATACAAAACCCTGGAAAATATTACTATCAAAGCATTTCCTATTCATTATGGAACTGAAAATGGATCTTACAGCTAGAGAATTAGCAAAGCGTGAAATTGACGAATCATTGAAATTGAGTACTTTTTGCATGAGACGCATAGGGATCAATTTAAATAAGCCTAAGACTACGTCGTTGTATCTTAGACAGCAAGTAATATTTGTGTTTTCGGCTCTGTGCATCTGCTACCACGTTTTCAGTGAAGTCGTTTACATAGGTCTTACCTTTTCCAATTCACCTCGCGTAGAAGATGTCGTGCCTCTCTTGCATACCTTTGGATATGGCGCTTTAAGTAAGCTATTATATTTTTATTGATACCTACTAATTAATTAATTTAATATATTTTTGTCTATAGATTGAGACAATAAATTTCTCTGTGTAATCGTATTAATCGCAATTTTACTATGGTTGATGGATCTGGTAAGAATATGTTTTAATGCATCCAACAGGTTTTAACTAATTTCGTAATTATATAAAACAAAACGGATGATTAATTTAATATGATTATGAAGAATATTAAGCACTTTTTCTGTTCTCTGGTTTAAAGGTCTTGATAAAAAGTTGATTACAAATGTCCATGGGCAGTAGTGGTCAGTTACAATAAGGTGGACTGCACGTTCGTTTGCTTCTCGATATTATAAAAAAACGTCCGACGTCGACGCCCAGAAGCGCCCATGATATTGCGGTCACCTAATGTTAACTTTGTAGATCGGTAGCAATCTACTTAAGCCGCGGGGCAAAACACGCTTCATAGCTAATTGCCGTTTTCATTGATTTACATTTGTTGCAATTTTACTACTATAATATTACATATTTATGAGTAGTTAATAGAAACTTCTCACTTAATATTATAATTTTTAAATATTATTGGTCTATTTGATTACGTCATTTAACCAATTAATCTTTTTTTGTATTATCAGGTATCGCCAAGGTGTTTATGTTGTGGTACAAAAGAGACGTGTTCGGCCAACTCCTAGAAGAACTGTCAGGAATATGGCCCATGCCACCTCTCGACGATGATGCTCAGGGAATTAAAGAAAAAAGTCTGGCAGCTTTGCGTATTGGACATCAATGTGAAGATTTTTTCATGCCTATCACATACTCTTATGCATTATTATAATATGTATAAATCTGACTTGATTATAATTAGAAGTAAAATAGAATATAAAGAGAATAAAGTACAAATAGACTTGCAATATCATAAATGTATTATCTGAAAGAAGTATGTATTAAATCTTAATGCTTCCAGGGTACTTCGCAGTAAATTTAATGGGTGTCTGGTTCTTCAACTTGACACCAATACTCCTTTATATGTACCGGTCGTGGCAGGGGCAGGACGCGCAAATCGGCTTCGTTTGGGTGTCCTGGTATCCCTTCGACAAACATCAGCCCATAGCACATGTAGCTGTGTACATCTTCGAGATTATTGCTGGTGAGAATAATAATATATAACTTTTGAAGTTTCTTGACACCTAAGAAAAAATCTGAAAAACTGCATACCTACCTTTGTTGGTTCGCACAATGGTTAGTCCAAGTTACAGAACACAATCGTACGGAATATTATATCACGTTCAAACATTACTGAGTATTAAAAACGAATTTACTTGTTTTAATTTAACAAAATTTAATTCTATGCACTCAACAATGACGTTTAACTAAAAAGTGTTTAAAAAATAAAATTTTAAAATATTAATAAATAACTTAAAAGAGTGGTAAATCATATTGCCTTCCTTTTATATTTATTTTTATGAAAGCATCTTGATTGATTGAATAGATCAGTCATTAGATATATTTCAACACAAAATAAATTGGAGTAGCTTTTTGTCTAGGTGACCATTATCAAGAAAAAGCAGCTAGTTGCGTGTTGAACGAAATGTAGAGTTCCGTATTGGAAGTAAATATTAATTTTATCAACATTAATTCTTCCTATTGAGATGGATGGTTATGAATAGAATTATCGTTCCTATACTAGATTTTTACACCTCATACATACGAGTAAACAAATAAAGTAAACAACTTTTACCACCTTCTAGTACCTATTGCAGCTCTATATTACTTTCCCACCTCTAATTTATGTTTATTTAAAAAATATTTCTTGCTAATGTGCACTCTAATTGTTTTCCATCCCTCAGTATCTAGGTAGGAAGTAGGTACGTAGGAATCTAGGTATATTAGTATAGCAATTCATGGAACACACCTAATTATTTTCCAAATTTTCTAAGACTATAATAGTATATTAACACCAAAAATAAAAATAGAGGTACACCAACTGGATGAAAGAATAAGGATCATTTTCGACTATTTATGTTGGTACGGTACCCAAAAAATGATAACAATCGAACAATTTATTATAACGTCAATGATACATTTGACTGTCTGAAAGAAACTCCCCTAAAGTATAGCAATTTAATTTTATTTTCTTAATTCATAGATGTTGTGAAAGTGTTCATTGCCAAATGATATAGAATTACTAACAGATTATTATTCATTGCTCTAAATGTAATGGTAGCCATCTGCTGCGGCACGCAGTAAGTACCAATTAATCTGGTTTAAACTTTTGATTATACGTTTGTGTTCAGGCAAATACATTCTCATGACGAATACAAAACAAACATCATTTCGCTATCTTTATTCGTCCCACATTCCAAATAGTTCAATTCTACACGCACTTGCTAAAACAAAATAGAGAAGTCTACTCTAGAGCCATTCTGTATACGATATATTAGACACCTCGTAAAGACAGCGTTTATCTAGTTTAATCTCAATCGGAATGCATTTCATTTGTGAGGATAGAAATATTTTGTTTACGAATAAAGTTTCGATCGCTGATTCGCTGATATGCAAGCCGTTATCATACGAATATCTTCCATTTCAAAATTAAGCCAATATGAAAGTGTTTTTATTTATGTCGCTGCCGAGAAAATAAAGTACCTACTTTTACAAACATAGCTCCGATATTTATACTTGGATATCTGGAATTAGGACACAAGTAGCGCCATTTCTTTATAAGCCGCGGGAAAATACTGTAAACCTTTTTTTTTCTTCTAGGTCAGACTTGCGTATGGATAATGGTTTCTACAGACTTGCTTTTTTCGGGGATGGCCAGTCATATAGGACTATTGCTTCGGATCTTGCAACGACGGTTAGAGTCATTGGCCTTAACCGAGAAAACGGATGAAGAACATTATCAAGATTTAGTCCAATGTATAAAATTGCATCAACGCCTTATTAGGTATCATAGGAACGTGGATACATCTGGTTACTTATGTAATCGATCGTAATTACTGATAAATATATTAATTTATTTCTAGCTACTGCAATGACTTGGAAGAAGCATTTTCTTTGGTAAATCTCATCAACTATGTCCTTAGTTCTATAAATATCTGCTGCGTTCTTTTTGTCATTGTGGTAAGTTGTTGGCATTTTTATTGTTCAAGTTGTAGAGTTTAAACCTTTAGATAATATTATGAAACAAAACTTGTCTATTATGAAACAAATACCACAACTTTGATTGGGCAAACCCCTAATTATTTATATTGATTTTATTTATTTACTTATTTGATTTTTAGTTACTGGAACCTTTAATGGCTATTAGCAACAAACTGTTTTTAATGTCGGCTCTTATTCAAATTGGAACGTTATGTTGGTATGCAGATGACATATTTCATGCGGTATGTATATAATATTCTTACTTATGTAGACCAAAGTACTTAAAATATTTAGTATTTTAAATTACTATAGGTACCAACTCCATATAAGTCGACACTGTCACAATCTCTCTTGAGACTCTACCATTTCAATAAATATCACCTCTCCCGAAGTACTTCACTTAACCTGCCATAATGTTAATTACATTGTATTCACAAGATTAGTCGTGGATTACGTATTTTACATTTTTAACGTAATTAGATAATGGACGGCTAATAAATCGAGAAACCTTGTAGATGGCATGTTAATGATATTGTTATTTACTACTGTTAACTATTTATACTTTTTGTTACTCTTATAGGCAAAAGATTAATAATTTTCTATGTTCATAATATTTATATTTACAGAACGCTGATATAGCATCAGCAGCGTATAATAGTGGATGGTACCGCACTAGTCCTCGATGCAGGCGCACTCTCCTTTTTCTTATTCGGAGGTCAGTTTACAAATATTACTACATATCTTATAAGATTTATTGCAATGATTTTATGATATTAGTAGAACTGAACTGAAAATAATAAGGAATGCGGTAAAATTAAGTATGTTTCTACCTAATTGCACGGAAGGTGGGTAAATTTTTAACATCAGAAATACAGTTGCATACTTTCACTTTTGGAATATATTATCAAGGTTAATGTACGTATTTATTACATTTTACATTACAGGTCCCAAAAACCCATCGCTTTCACTGCCATGAATTTTACAATTATTTCACTTGTGACTTACTCAGCGGTAAGGAAATAAACTCTGGTATATTTTACTTAAATCCAGTTAATTGCTTTATAACTAATTTATTTTTTCTATTGCAGATCCTGTCAAGATCGTATTCGTATTTTGCACTTCTGTACACGATGTACAATGAAAATTAGCATAGGCATAGACAAGTACTTTAATTTAGCAAAATTAAATTCTGTAACACCAGACAAATAGAAACTACAAGCATAATAGAAACACAAAAAATAGTAATGTGGAAGTAACTGTAGAAATAAAAACTATAATTACCTTTGATTTTACTTAACATGGAATTTATCCTCACTAAAGGCACCCATTCAAAAGAAAGCGATTATTGGAACATGGCAACAATACTAAGGTCAATGATGGAAATCATTGGCACATTAAAAAGTTTTTAAGAAATCCTTTGTTCCTATGAGACTCGTACACCACATTGTTGGTACTTTACCTACAATTCTGACTTGTAAGACTACTAGAGGATTCCAAATTATATTTCCAAAGTCAATGCACTCTAGATATCAATAGAGTACTCGAATTCCTAGGTTTCTAGTCACATGTTTTTTCACCAACATTATGTAGACACCGTAAACCTAATTAGACTTTTTTTGTTGTATATTGACCTTGCTCGTTAGACGTCGCTGATCCCACCGAAGATATTTAAATTAACTCCATAGTGGATACCGTTGAACAACTGATTACTCATGCAGCGTGCATGTCCCTAGCTGGACGACCATCTCCAATCAAGATGTACCTACTAGTGTTGTAACGAATATTCGCATTCGCATTCGCATTCGCGAATATTCGCATGATTTTGGATATTCGCATTCGC